>VZTU01003570.1:114285-224107 GCA_013400835.1 Zapornia atra | reverse complement strand
GTGTAAATGCCGAACAGCCTTTGTCTGTATATTCTGTATGTCATATGGATTATATCAGGGCTTGATGCTAAACTTAGTGATACCATATATTGGGAACCAAAATTCTTTCCTGGGATGTGTATTGTCTAATTCCTGCTCAAAACTAGTTTTGATCCAGGAACACCTGCACCCAGATGCAGAATTTGGACTTGAGTTCCTAGAGATGAGTCTGGTATCTTCTTTGCTTTTCCAGAGTGTCTTTGATTATTTTTTTTAACATGTTGAAATACGACAGAAAAAAAAATTGTATTCTGGCTCATTATTTTACATATATATTTTAGATTGTCTATTACATGAGTGATACTGATGTTCTAAAAGCTTATTACACAGCTTATCAAATCAGTTTTATTTTTTGCCTGCTCTGCATGCTAAAAATGTCTGGAGCTAAACTAATATTTAGATACATCATTTTTTCTCATCTGAGTGTTGGAGGAAAGTGGAGAGAGAACAGTCATTTCTGTTTGTGTTCTATTAAATGACTATTTTTGTAGCTAAAATTTTAGTTGTTGGATTTCAGTCCCACAGTGTTGTTTTGTGGATATAAATTTACCTGGGTCCGCTATTTCAAACAGTATATGTATAACAAGTCCAGTATAAAATTAAACTAATAAAATGCACTCTTCTGCAATTTGTTACTGAAAATATGGCAAATTATTTTGGTCCAAGAATTCAAAACAAAATAGAGGAAAATACACTTAACTAGTTAAGTTTTTATTCCTTGATGCTGCTGCTTATTTTTTTAAAAGGTGCTTGCAGTTTTGCACAAAAGAAATCAACTTTATTAATTGCTGGGTTTGAAGCACTTTAGGATTCTTCTAAATACAACCGGTAGATGGTGTAAAAAGGAATGACATAAAAATGGTCAATGCATTGAAATTTTGGTTGCAGTCTTTGCTATCCCAATAGATTTGATCAGCGTGTTCATTTCAATAGAAACCTGTTTTCAGAAGTTTTAAATGGCTTTTTTATGGGCTGAAATTTAACAACGTGGTAAGAGACTGTTTGAGAAGCATGTTGTACTCAATGCCTGTAGGCTGACTTGGATTGCAATGTGACTACCTATCCATCAATGATATAAAGATACAACAACATCTGTTCCTGTAGCAAGATCCACTAGCTATGAGCGCTGCCATCCTTTTTCTTAAACAACCCAACCCCTTTTTATTAATGTTTGGCTGCTCATCATAAGGTAGTTGTATATGTTATAATAAAGCCAGACCATCAGCTTATTGGGACTCCTCTGCAGTAGATGCTCTGTGAATACCACGTAGAGATGCTGTCCCTGCTCTGAAATACTGATCCAAAACCCTGAGGCTTCCTACAGTGTACTTCATAGATGTATGTGTGTTTCCCAGGCTGGGTCAGTTATAGTTCAGCACTCCGTGGTTTCATAGGAAGAAAGGAATCAGGTGAGAACACCTCTTTATGTTCACTCCCTGACACAGCAGTCACATTTGTTACTGAGAGCAAAGCAATTTAATACCCGTGAGCATATGCCATTGTACTGTCTTCTAATGGGGAAAATCCTTTTTGAAAATCCAAGTGTGTCATTAGCTTTTCTATGAATTCAGATGCTTAAATTGGTGCTAATTTTTTAAAAGAAAATGTAACAGGTGGCTAGCAGCATATTTGTCTCTTTTTGATACCTATATTTTCTTAAATGGTGGCAAGCCAAACTTTATAATGTGCATTTTCAGCTTCATCAAATTCCCAGATTTTCCTAAAGTAAAATGTTTAAACTCCCATGGTAGTTACTGCTTCTTTGGAGCTATTGCTTTCCAGTCTTTTATACACTAATTAATAAAATGAACACAATTGGATAGGATAGCAATACATAAACATCCCTTTCTTTAAGTGATGCGATGTGTCAGGTTCCCCGGGTGGTTTTAGCAGTTCAGTGTAACCAGGATACCTAAAGAACAGTGAATGGGATACCTGTATGCAGTTAACTCAGTGCAGTGAAGCCTTACCAGGTTGTTAAGATGATTTATAAAGATTATACAAATCTTCATCTATTTTAAAGAGGGAGTAACAAATAGAAATGATTAACTGTTTTCATACAAATTCAAATGTTAATGCCAGAGGATATATTCTATAGTGTACTCCAGAACACATGCTATTCCAGAGTATAATAGGCTCCTTGAGTGATTTATTGTGAAATCCAGTTTTATCTAATGACTCAAAAACAAACCCCTGCCAAAAATTAGTTCTCTGAGAACTTCTTTTGAACTGCCTTGGAGATGTAACTCTCTTCAGAGCGTGGCTGGGTTGTCCTCCCCTTCCCACCTTCTGTGTACCAAGTGTCACGCAAAGTAGCATCAAGCCCTATCACTTGTTACGGTGTTCTGGTTTTTATGGCCTTAATCTTCGTTACAGTGTGGTGTATAATTTCAGAAGAAAGATGTGCTTTGAAGTCTAATTATACTGATACATGTGGCCTCTTCTGCCTATGAAATTAGGCTTTGATTGTCATATCTCATTTCTTGATGCTTGTGCAATAGGAACATGTTCCTTTCAGTGCAGTGGCTATATTGTCTGATGCTGGACTTTGTTTTCAGGGTGACCAGAGAGTTGGGTTATTTTATGGACAGCAGTTGTGCTGCCTTGATTTTTTTGGATTGGTTTTCTTTAAGGAGACTAAAATTTCATAAGGGAAACTGTCAATAACTAGTTCTGAAGTGCTAGTTAAAGCCTCATACTGAAGCTTTTTGTTATGTTTTGTTTTTTCTCCAAAACCTTATCGTAAAACAATACTAAAGCCACTGTAAAATTACAAATAAATATGTATACTTAAAAGATTTGAGCAGTCTGTCTTATTTACTGTAGCAGTGACTTCTTTTTGATGATTCTTCCTGTGTTGACATGGAATGTTTTGTGTAACCCAGTGATGCATGCCCTTAGTTACCTGAAAACACAAAGTTTCAGGTTCCACTTCAGCTTCCACATAATGCAAAAGTATTGCCATGAAAAACGAATGCAGAACAGCTTTAAGGGATTGATTTGAGCTGCTTTCTCCTGATCAACTGGAACATTTGGGCACATTAACAGCACTTGGATTTACTGCCAAGTCTATTTTGAAATTTGGGTTTGCTTTTGTTTTTAAAGCGCAGAAGCTTGCCTGGTAATACTGACAGATCTGTATTCCCATCCATGCACTGAAACAGTGTTGTAACCAGTCTGTCAGATTCTTAGCAAGTGCTCTGTGTATTTATATGTACGTATAGAAAAGGACTTGAGAGGAGTTTGCTCCTCACCTTGTGCTCAAACAATGTGGTTTTGTTTTGCTCTCACGGAACAAGACAGGGGTACAGCCAATTTGAAGAAGTATCTCTGTGTTGTGTGTGTTCTGAGGAAGAGGTAAGTGTTCTTGCAAAGACCATGGTGTGGCTTCCAGGCACCTTGCAAAGCTGCCTGCTCTAACTCCTGGGCAGGTGAAGTACAACTTAGCTGCTGATTGATCTACCTGCTTTTCATGGAAGTGTGCTAATGCGGATAGAAGGGTTGATGTAGCTGCTTTTCTAGGTACATGGCTGGGGCTTTCAGCCTGACTTTGGCATTGTAAAAGCTTCATCTGTGAGAGGCAGAAATTACTTTTGCTGCAGTGTGGCTAATTCTTGCCTGGAGAACTTGAAGTTTTATTCTCTTTTCTACAGGGCATTGCAGCAGAGTATCCAGATGAAGCAGGGCTGCCCAGTAGGTCCCCAGACACCCCTATATTTGATGACAGGATATTTTTCAGGTTGCTTCTTCAGCTACAGAGGAAGAACTAATTTGTTAAATGGAGGAGAAAAGACCATACGAAAAAAAGAAACCTCAGCAGGACGATGACGTGAATGCAGGGAAGTGCTTTACAAAGCATTCCCCAAGTGCATTCCTTGCCCTGTGCTGTACCTTTTCTTCATGGTTCCTGAAGTTGGCAGGACAGCTCTAGAAAGGGAAGGAACTGGTTAAACAAGATCCACGTAATTTTTGAGGCAAGTGGGACTTCAGAAGTAGGTTTCCCTCATATTAATGAGGTATCAAAAGATGGAAAAAAAATAATTAGGGTGTAAAAAAGAAACAAGAATTTGTGTGGAGTTCAAATTAAACTGTTCCTTCCCTGACTGCTGTGAAGTAAGTCTGGAAGGAAACAAGTAGTGGTCAGTGGGTGAAGGGGTGGCCAACAAACATGCTTGCGAGTAGAGGGCAGGGCCACGTCCCTCCATGAACTGTGGTGATAGGGTCGGACTTTGGATCATCTGTGATCTTAAACCAAGCAGTCTGCTCTTGTCTGGGGAAGGAGAAAGCTATCTGTGCAGTGTCTGTGTGCACATCATGAGCCGTTCCAGTGAGGTACCAGGTTACTGGGCAGGTGGTCACTGGTGTTTGACCTTGCTGCAGAGCAAATAATGAGACGCGTGTTTTTCCTCATATAAAGTGTAATTTTAAATTCAGTGCAGGTTTCAACGTACAGCTGCCATGGTTCATGGTAAAGTTCTTCTGCAGTGGGTTAAAAGAACAGTTATTTTCTCAGTATTAATGTGCATATGTCATCGATGCCGGTGACAAAATAGTTAACCCATTTCTTGGGTGGGGAGAGGTGGTGCTGAAGAGAGGTGAGGGAGGGAGTCTGCCTACCAAGATGGTGTAGGGAGGCTAATTATAACCCAGAGGAGCAAATGGTGTTCTGAGGGACCTCCTCCTCCCTGAAGGAATATCCTTGGGGGAAGCTGACAGGAATTGCACAGCAGCTCTGGATCCCAGCACAGGGATCCCAGCTACATGAGGGCTGGTGGGATCTACAGGGAGACACAAACCTTGTCTCGTCCTTTCCCTGTATCTGCCTCTGCCTGAAACAGCTGGCTTTGGGATGCAGGTATGGTCCCAATGCTCCTGAAAGCCCACCTCGTACCTATGTGACTTGTGGGGTAACCAGTAAAAACCACTCCAGCAAGCATGGTGTCCCTTTGTGAAAACTGCAGAGCCACTCAAGAGTTCAGTGTGTTGTTACAGGCCTTGAGGCCCGGCAGAACCCCCTGGGTGCTTCCCTGGTGCACTGCGTGGGCTGGCTTGGCACTTGGGAGTGTCTGGAAGTGGAAAGAAAGCATCCCAGGCAGTTGCAGGGGTCCTGGGGTTCAGGGATCCTGACTTGGGATCGCCAACTCCCTTTACAGTTGACAGACTGGATGTTACTGTTGGGTTTCTTATTTCACCTCTCAAACTGGAGGGGGAGCACTGTGGAAATGGGGATGTGGCCCTTCTCTCCCTACAGTGTACATAGCTCAATTTCAACCTGACCAAGCTCCCATTTATTGCCACCTATTAATTCCCCCAAAGGTTTCGAAAAACTCTTCCATTTCTTTCTGGAGCATTTAATTTCTTCTCTCTGCATCTTCCTTTGCTCTTTCTGCGTCCCACGTTTTCATCTCCGCGAGACTGTACCACCTCCGCTGCTGTCCCAGTTTTGAATGCATGCCCTTAATCTCGGACTGCAGCTCTCTGCTCTGCTGCTCCAGGCTGTTGGAGAGACAGACAGACAGCGTAAATCACAGATTTAGTTTTTCCTTAATAAAGCTGGAGGCTTTTTTTTATAGCTAGCCTTCTTAAACATGCGCTCCCATAAATCCAGGTTTGAGCATTCCAAATACTTTTCCAATTTGTGGTGGCTTATATTAAAAGCTGCAATTTTTAGTTATCCTCATGATAAATATAAATAACCATGTAGCCAAAGGAGGCAGTTTGGGGGTTGGGTGGTTTTTTTTGTAGTGGGAGTGCTACAGTAGTCTAACCACAAATGGCAATGCAATATATTTTAGGAAACACTAAGGATTCTGCTTATAGTGCAGTTCCTTTGAACTGCAATAGAAAACACAAGCAGAACAAAGCAAGGAGATTTATAAAACTTCTTTCTTAAAGGCCAAACCCTGGGAATGTTACTTTTACTAAGGAATTGATGAACATTTCTTTGACAAAGATTAAATGGATTGGGGTTTTTTCTCTATACGATGTTCAAGGCAAAGTATAATTCAACATTACCCACCAGTCATCTGTTGCAGTGATGCATGTTGAGTTATTTTCTGATTTAAAGTTAATTTACACAACGTACCTGTAACTGATGAACAATATTGTATTTTCAATGTTCATTCCCTTTAACTATGCAAAAGAAAAGCAGTGCTCTGGAAAGGAGAGCCTGGAAATGTTCCTGCTTTTTTTTTTTCCTCCTTCATAACAAGCTGTGGCTAAGTCTCTATTCAATTTCTAATCTTAGTAATTGGGAGAATGCTTATGAACACTTTCCTCCAAGTTGTTAAAATTCATGACTTCCAATTTATAAAGAATAATGACTTACTGCTAAAAGTGCTGAGAAGCCTGCACGTTTTTCCCTAGAGAAAAGCTTAATATTGGATTAAGGCAGGAGAGAAAAATCCACAATAGAGCAGGAGCTTTTTCAAGAGCTCTGCACAGCCCTGTGGAAAAAAAAAATCAAGATCTTATAGATGCTCTGGAGTTTCTCAAGCACCCCAAGTGAAAATGAATTCAAATAACTCCAAATAATTGTTAAGGTGATGCTGGATCCTGGGTGACAGCCACAGGGGTATGTGCAGCAGCACCCACAGACTGCAGCTCGCAGGTAAGGACCCTGCAGTATGTAGTTTGCAGAGTGGGAAGAGACTCCTGGTTTTTAAGTCCTTTACCTTGCCATTTTAGACTCGTACTCTGCCTTCTGCCTGCTCATCAGCAGCTTCAGCTTCGCCAGGCCCTTCTGCGGGGAGGTTGGGTTTGCGGCCGCGTCACCAGAGGAAGCAGAGCTGTCGCCGTTGTCTCCTGGGCCGTGTCCTGCCTTTTCCTCATCCCGCAAAACATGACTTAGGGCTGTGTTGGTTTCTGGGGAGTCTTCTGGGTGAGCAGGTCTTGTGAAATATCTGGGAGGAGGATTTTCTTCAAACATGGTTGAGCAGGGGAAACCTGCTGTGCGTGCCCAGCCAGCAGCACCCCCTGTGCCCTCTGGGCACCGTCAGAGACTCGATGCCTCTTCTGCTTTAGAGGAGACTTTGGTTTTGTGTCTGTCTCACTCTGCCTTGTCCTGGGCTGTGAGTTTGCTTCCTCCCTGCAGCTGTCTGGAGCCGTTCAAATACTTGGAGACAGTCCATTGTGCTGGAGCCTGGCTCTTATTTCAGGGTCCAGCTTCACTTTATGCACGTGGTGGGTTGAGGGCTGTGCCTGTTCCCTGCCCTCTCCCTTTATTGTCAATGGTTAGTTTATTCCCATCCCCAGGACCCACTGTCGCTTTCCGACCACCGAGCTGCTCGCTGTAGTTCATCTGAGATCTCCAGGTGTCCCCATCAGTGTCCAGCTGACATCTCCAGGTGTCCCCTTCAGTAGCTTCCCACCCCCAGGAGCTGAATTCACCCCGGGCCTGGTCCTGGGGCTGCACAGGGTGAGCAGGGTACCCTGCTTTGCAGGCTGAGGAGGACAAGGGCTCCTTGTCTGCCTCTTGGCATGGGTTACAAAGGAGATGTTACATCTGTTTAGGCTGCACGGTATCTGACCAGTCAGGCGTGAGAAAAATTGTGTGGCTGTAAAAGTACCTCATCCCTGGCACATCCACTGTGGGGAGAGTGAATCGGTGGGGAGAGCGAGGCAGGCTGGCCCCTCCGGTCATGATGTTCCAAGGACAAGAGGCCAGAAGTTAAGGAAAACCAGGCCACATGGGTTAGATTTCAATTTTTCTTGGAAAAAAAGCTGTTTGATATGAATAAATACCAAGTGTTTATTTTAACTGCCTGTTCTCACAAGGGAATCATGCACAGTACAGAATTAACTTGATTATCACTAAAGGAAGAGCAGACCCTGTGTGTAGTTTAAAGGCATATCATAATGATAAGAGGGAGGGTTAAAATAACCTGGAAAACTCTTCCCTCTGCCTGCTCCCACCTGTCAGGCTCACAGGGCAAGAAGGGACAACACAGGGTGAGAAGGGACAATGCACCACGTTTGGTGGCACTGTATTTCTGTCAGTGTTTTACTGGACTTCATGCGAACTGCTCCTGGCTCTGACCATGCACCCCTGTCAAGGCTGGGGTGTGTTCCTTGCAGAAGTTGGGGCTGGGATGTTATTGAGACCCTTTTAATCTGCCCTGCCTTCAGCCCTTGGAAACGAGCTGGCAGGTAGGTGAAGGGTTTGGGAAGCTAAAGAAGGCCTGGGGTAAGGACTGTATTAACCCCAAAAGTAAGTAAGGCTTTAGCCTTCTGAGGGTGGGATGCTGCACTGGAGGAAGGTGGAGAGCAACCCACCGATTCGATTTCACAGAGGTAAACTAATAAACCAAAGTAAACTAATAAACCAAATTAAACACCACTGACAGCACCCTCCCTCCCCACCCAAGGCAGCAGTTGCTGCTAAGCTAAAGTTTAGCTTCAGAAAAAGAGATTCCTGGAGTATCGATGCCAGTTCCTTCCATGAGTTCTGCATCTATTAATAAGCTCACAGGTGGCTGTAGTTCCTGATGAATCGGATTCGGTTTCATTGATTAATCTGTTTTCTCCCCACCCAAAAGAGAGGCAGCAGCTGTGCAACCAGCAGCTGCTACCCCACAAACCTGATTTCCACTGGCACCTCTGCTCGATGCCGGCACTGCTGCCCATTGGGATGCTGGGAGGGAGTCGGTCTGTCCTCTTTGCTAGGTTAGGACAGAAAGTGGGACAGCCGAGGGGTCCCTGTTTGAAGGGGACTGAGAGGAGCTTGACCTTCACAGTTACAGTGCTATGTCACACAGATGCAGGTGAAATTTAGGAAGTCAGAGAGATACAGGAAATTCGGAGATCGGTGCTTAAGGTATGTCACATCTGGTTGCGGGTCACTGTGCCAATGTATTAGTAGAACTGGTTAGGGTGGGTCGTGTGGCAGATGCTTTGGAGGCGGCAGGTTTTCAGCAGATGAAGCAGGGCCAAGGAACAAGTGGCCCTTAGCCCCCTGCCTCTAAAGCTGGAGCTGTGGGTTGGCACTGAGACAGCCACCGGTACCTTCTCCTGGCACTTGACTGCTCAAGGAAAGCGTCAAACCACCACTCGATGTGGAGCCAACCGTGGGGTAAGGTGACTGTGGAAGAATCACAGTTCTCTGCTTCTCCCCTAAGCAGCTTAGCGCTGACTTGGGCACCTGCATCAGCTCGTACCCCTCTGGGACAGCTCTCTCTATTTCTGGAGTTTGCTAAGTACCTCGACTCTGTCTTGGAGCTGATGTGCAAAGGAAAGGCAAAGATAGATGAAAGGAGTCCCCTTCCCCATCTGCCCCTCATGCACACTGGCTTCTAGTGCTGGTGCAGCTTCGGAGCAATGTCAAGCCTGTCAGCACGGGTGCTGTAAGGAACGGGGCTGGGAAGGATGCGGCCTCTCCACCTTCTCCCAGAGGTCTGTGCTGGCAGCGGGGCTTTATATCAGGAAGTGCTGACAGCTCCTCCTGACATGTCGTTAATGCCTGAGCTGGGGAAAGAGGCAGATGAGTGAATAAAACACTGCATTGAAGGTTGCTGCACAGGGGCCAGCTTCCAGGGTGGGATGAAGGTGAGGGTGAGATGCTGAGGGTCCTGCCACAGAGCAAGGTTTCTTTGAGCAGGACACTAGTGGCTGTGTGTCCTGCAGCAGGCAACGGGCCGGGCTGCAGGAGGGTTTGTGCATCTCAGGTTTGTGCTGTGTGCTGACTGCAGCTGTTTCTCAGGAATCACATCCCTCTGATTCTTTGGCAGTCCCATAACTCCTCTTTCCTGGGGTAGCTGCCAAGGTCCAGGTTAGGAACTCGGAGTGCATCAGAGCAACACTGGCAGGGTATGACAGCTGGAACTCCATCTCCTCTGTGCTTCCTCTCCTAATTATAACCTTGATCAGGCACAGCACCATGTAATGTTGATCTCACCCACACCCCCTGGATTTACATTTATTCATATGCCACGTTCTCCTTTTGCCTTCCCCACAGCTTCTCAGGGAAGATTGCTTGTATTAGTTCCCTGAACATGTAAAGGTCAGAGATGAAGAGAGCTGTGCCTCTGGTTTTCACCCAGAGGCAGAGGAGGACCTGTGTCCAGGCTTACAGCTTGCAGGGAGCCGGGATGTTCTGAGAAGTTGTTTGTTATTTTGAAGCGACTCGGGATGGAGCTTGTGATTCTCTGTGATGACCTCTTCCTGGAGCACAGAGATGCTGCCATGTGTGGTTAAAATTTAACATGCTTGAAATAGTTCCCCCAGGCAAGCTGTGGGATTCAGCCTCCCTCAGTTCTGGTCCTGTGCCAGCTGCCCGTTCCCCTGCATCGCATCTGAGCTCTAGCAGAGAGGCTGGAGTTCTCCTGCTTCCCCTTGCACAGGGTACCGTTTGCGCTGTGGATGGATGAGATGCAACCATTCCAAAGGATGTTGGTTTGCCCAGGGACGTGCATGTTTTAGGTTACAGCCTGGATATAACTTCATAACTTCATCACTTCTTTTACACAAAAGCTGATGATAATTGGACTCTCTGTAATTCTGGCTTACCAGCACTTTTTCCTCTCCAGCCTGGCGGGGGGGGGGTGTGTGTTAGCTGCCACCAAGGGAGAAACCAGGATCATCTGCCTGCAGCTTGCAGGGCATCTCCTTATGCCAACCTCACCTGTTTCAGAGTGTTGAAATATAAGTACTTCTCGAAACACACTACCAGGTGTACAAGCCAAGTTAGCACCTGAAAACCATCACCCCTCTCCTGAGTCGCCCGGCCCTCGATGAGCCCATCACACTGGAGAAGGTGTCTGGCTCTGGGGAAGTGTTGCTGGGAGGCTGCAGCCCTCTGCAGCGGGATGCAGCTGGAACCATGTGTGATGCCAGGAGGGATGGGTCTGAAGTGTAATAATTTCAGACATTTTGTTTGAAAATATTTTCATTCTCTTTAGTCACAATGACATGCTCCCCCTGATGTGTCTCTGCTGAGCTGGGTATGTTTGATGGTTAGTGTAGAGCTAGGTGAGGCCAATGCATCGGTACGAGTTGGCTGTTTGCTTGCACACACGTGCTCAGACTGAGCTTCCACACCTTCTCCCTGCTGTGATGGAACAGATCTCACAGGCTGACTTTCTACTGAACAATTTGTCTTGAGCTGTTTGGAACCCAGAACCCGATAAAAATGCATGAACTGATTTTTGTATTAAACAAAACTCTCTGTAGCCATCATGTTTTGCATCTAAAATTGACTGTAATGCTATCTTGGTTTGCCATTAATGAATGCAAGTTTTGTTCTTGCTGCTTTTTCCCCCAGCCTGGGCTTCCATGCCATCAGGACCACGGTCTCATCTCCTGTTTTCCTCTTGCAGTTGAATTCAATAAAATCACTTTCCTGGGGGTTCATTTCTTTGGGGTTGGTTTTGTTTGGGTCTTACTTTTTTCCAAATCCCCTTTGGTCTTTTTAATTCTGATTGAACTATTTACTGTGCTAAACACAGTTAATAAGTGGAAACAAAGGAAATATCCTTTGTGCACCTGTGGAAAGAGGCTCAGGACAAACAGCTCCTGGCTGGGACAGCCTCTGGCTCCAGGTCCTTTCCCACTGCAGGACCCTGAGTTCTTTTAAACTTCGGGCAGCACTCCTGCAGTGTCTGATAGCAATATATTTGCAAAGACAAGTGGAAACAAACTAATAAAAAGCAAGCTTTCCTAACTTGGTTTTGGAAGCTAATTGAGTTTTTAACCTTTGTTTGCCTTTTTATGATGCTTGTACTTACATAAAGTTGCTGCCCCATCCTCGTAGAGGAGGAAGAGGCACGTACAGCTCATTGCTCTAAGAGCTTGAGCTTCTCCAGCTTTGGAGCTTGTCAGGAATACTGCACGTTGCCCCCTCAGCATAGCCTAATGTGTTGTGTATAAACACAGAGGTTTGCAGCTTGATAGCAGCACAGAGAATGAGGGCACTTGCCTTTGGGCAGCTTGAAAAATAGAGCTGGAGGCTCCTTACTGTGACCCCAGAAAAGAGCTGGGAGTTTTTTTAGCTTTATTTTGCTCATCACAGAGCTCAGCTGGCTGTGGTATCTCCCTCTTCCTCACCAGAGCTGGGTTATGTCTCTGCAAAGAGCCGCTGCCCGGCTGTACTGCTCGGGGTACCCCTGGCTGGGGGCTCTGGAGCCCTGCCCAGGGAGGATGCTCCGAGCTGTAAGGGGCTGCTCTTGCCCGGGTGCGGGGATGGGTGGGGAGGGAAAAACGAAGATGAGCATTCAGCTGCTTACCCACTAGGTGTCACGGTTGGGTCTGGATTTGTGCTGCTGTAGCTGGAGCAGTCTGAGCCCCAATGCCCCGCGAGGAAAAGCAGCCCAGTTTTTCCAAGCTCGCTGGTGGTTTGTGCCCAACATCTTATAAAAGTGAGCCATAAATTAATTGTCATTACTTAAACAAGGGCAAAAACCGCTGGTGAGGTGGGTTTTTTTTTAAAAATAGAGGTCCTGGCAGGAGAGGGCACTGTGTGCTTCCCTATATCCAAAGGACTGTGGGTTTGGGATGAGTTTATTTTGGGTGGCAGGCTGTGCAGTGCGGCCACCCCCTGCCCCTGTGCTGTGACACCCACCCTGTGCCATGGAATAAAACCTCCTGAGGAAAGAGCTTGTGAGCTCAGAGCTGCTCCCTGCCCATGCTGTGCTGGGTTTGAATGCAAAGCACTGGTTTGTACCCTGGGTTAAAGGGGATGGAGGGGCTGCTGGTGGAAAGGGCTGTGGTGAAGGCATAGCCAGTGTAGGAGGGAGAATTGGACAGCATCTGCACTGCTCTGCAACAAAAGCATCCTTGCTAAATGCATGCAAATAGCCTTAATCTAACCCAATTTTCTCCTTCCCCAGCTGTATTTTGTGTCTTAAACATAGTTTACCTGTTTGTAGGGTTTCCATCAGGGGAGTGGGGAACAGTGTTTCATTTAATATGCATGTTAAAATTAATTCACCCATTTTCTTCTGTACAGTAATTCCTGCCATGATACAACAGGGCAAACCTGTGTGGAAGGAAGGGAGGAAGGGAGGAAGAGAGGAAGGAAGGAATCCTCCTAAACTGCCTTTCTTGTGGACCATGGTTTTAATTGGAGGCAGTTTTGATGCAATCTCCTACTTCATTTTTCTTTTAACTCTTCAAAGATGGCTTTCAAGTATTCAGTTCCTTCAGCACTAAAGGTGAGCTGGCTTTTAAAAGGACCCTCAACTGAGGTAACAGCCTCTTTGGTTCAGCATTTGTATTTCTGGTTAAGGTTAATGGGAGCTGCTGATTTTCCAGCTGCCATTCAGCTTTAAAGAATTTTTTTCATGCTCTTCCCAAAGTTCGTTTCCATGTTGGGATGTTTGTCTTTCCATAAGGACAAGACTTTAACTTTAAAATAGGGGGAAAAAAAGTCAAGAGCTCCTGCAATCCCTCTGGAAAGGATCATTTTAACAAACTGCTGCTCCACTTAAAGCAGGCTGTCGTATTTCGCTGCCTTTTGGATGGTGTCTGTAAACACAGCAGCTGTCTGCGTGCAAACGGGGCTTTCCAGCAGTGCCTAATGTGAAAAGAATCTTATTAGCAGTTAAAAAAAAGAAAAGGCAAGAAAGGCTCAAAGGGCTCGGATGATGCCAGCTTCCTATCAGCTCCAACAATAGTCTAGACATCTAGGAGAGTCATCAGATTAATGTGATGTACGTTTGGCATTTACAGCTCCTCGTTTCGTAAGGAGAGCTGGGGAAAGTGAACTTTCCTCCAGGGCTGCTTCTTTCCTCTGTCCTACTTCTTCCTTCTTTCTTTCCTGCCTCTTGTATCTGGGTGTAGGCATCATGGGCCACCTCTTCTATGAACCACAACATAAAGCGCATGATGATGACCCTCTGTCACTGTCATTAACCTCACCCACCCCTTTGCTGTAGCTTTTTGCAAAGTCTCCTGGGGCAGGGATGTGGGTGCTTCCTTTTGGCCAAGCATCCAGCCCCATTGCAGGGTGACAGTGCTCGTGGTGTGAGACGGGCTGTGGGAGCCTGGATCTATCGGGAAGACAGATGGCTTCACTGTCTCCTTCCCTGGCCTTCCCTCAGGGTGGTGGACATGGGACAGCACTGAGGTCTGATCCCACTCCACATCTTGAACAGACATTTCCCCCAGCCACTCTCCCATTAGCTGCTGTACCAGGGCACCCCAAGCCAGAGCGACTCATTCTGAGGGGACCATTTCTCCCTGGGTCCAGTGTAGCCATCACCTCTTGGGCCAGGCTGCTCTTCAGGGCAAGAATGAGCCATGTCCCAGCTGCAGGTGTCAATTTGTGAAGCATTACAAAATTTGGCAACCCCCCCTCCACCCAATCCCTGGCCATTTAGCAGGTTATGTTCCTTGCTTGATTTGGAAAGACAGGGATGGAAGTGGGTTTCGTGCTGCCCCTCGTGCCTGGCTGAGCCATGGGGTGATGCCATGGGGAAGACTTGGCTCTGCCTGCCTGCACTGAAGAGATTCCTGGAAAAGAAATACCAAAACCCCAGCGGAAACACTGCTCTCATGATGTCTTCTGGCCCCTGCAGAAGGAGAAAATGTCAGGAATTTCCCAAGCAAATCTGCAGTCTTTGACTTCCAGCTGAACTGCCCAGAACTGGCTGGGGGCAGGGATGGAGGAACATCAGCGCTCGTGGGTGTCCTGCCTCCCCCCAGCACTGAGACTGGTCATTTCTTACAAGGCTCTTTTATTTTTTAAAAGCTATGTTCAAACAGAATTTAGTTGGTGCCTCTGGATTTGCATTGACCCGGTTGTGTTGGGCTGGTACATGGCTGAGTTGTTAGCCTGTCACAGGGGGAAAAAGCAGCAAGAAAATGGTGAGGTTTGTGTGAAAGTAGTGGGTTTTTGCTTGCATTTTTTGAGAATACAGCACAAAATTCACCAGTCTCAGGCAAAGATACTGAGGAAAGAGGGAAGAAAGGAGGTAAGTCGCTTAGCAAGTCGTTTTATCTAGGCAAAGCAAGCTGATAGCAGTGAACTATCAAGGAGCAAATCCATGTTCTTATTCAAAATTATTAGAAAAATGTATATTAAAAATGAAGCAAGTGATAGCCAGCTGTCTGGTTCGGCCCATGCTGAATTTTTGGGATAACAAAGCAAAATGGTGTGTCTGCCCTGTCCCATTCGGATGCTCCTGGGGAGGAGGGGGTTCAGGCAAGGCCAGCGCCGTGGGGGTCACACCAGTGGAGCACAGGGGAGTTGAGAGGGAAACCAGCCATGTCAGGACCTCTGATTAAATCGCTTTTTCCTAAATGTCACTTGAAGAGAGTGGTTGTAATGTTGAGTCATTGCCAGCCATTTGCATGTACAATAACAACAGGGCAAGAGATAAAAAATCAATAGAGGAATCGATAGAGAGCTCCCTGCTCTGGATCTTTTGCCCAGAGCTTATCATTAGTAGACACTCAAGGAGTAGAGTACTATTAATTAGAGGAAACATTTGCAATCTGGGGGAAATGAGTGACAGCCTGAAAATATGCTTTTTCCCCTTATTTTTCTTTTTCTTTTTAACCTGAGGTTTTGGGGGTTTGTTTTCCCTTTTGCTTCTGGCCTCCTCTGTGTCCCAAGTGAAGCAATCTCCTTCCCACCTGCATTTTGAAGGAAGAGAGAGGTTTCTCACCTGGGATTTTAGGAAAGAATCGATTTCCAAAACTTGTGAGCGATAGCCAGGGGCAGCCCTGCTCAAGTTTAACCCCTGTCTGAAATCTTTGGGCAGGAAATCTCTGATCTGTCCCTCCTCATACCCGTCCCCCTCCAGCAGTGCTCACAGCCTGAAACAGCACATAAATAAGAAATATTTCGCTGTTGCTGCAAACAGCAGCTGCGGTGTTTCCAGGAGAGGGGGCTCTCGGCAGGCAGAGCATCCTCTGAGCAGTGCTGGGAGCTTCAGCCCTGGCCTGAGTGGGACCAGGACCAGGCTGGTGGGTTGAACATCACCCCCTTGACAATGGCAGGACAAGGGGGAATGGATTAAAGCTAAAGGAAGGAAGGTTTAAATTGGATATTAGGGAGAAGTTTTTTACAGAGAGAGTGGTGAGGGGCTGGAACAGGCTGCCCAGAGAGGTGATGGATGCCCTGTCCCTGGGAGTGTTCAAGGCCAGGTTGGATGGGACCCTGGGCAACCTTGTGTAGATCCAGGCCTGGAGGTTGGTGGCCTTGCCTGTGGCAGGGGGGTTGGAGCTCTATGATCCTTGGGGTCCCTTCCAACCCAGACCAGTCTATGATTCACTTTGCCCCAAATGGAGTGACTTGACAGCTAGGCTCCAGGGAAGAGCCTTGCTGCAACCCCCCCAATCTGTCCCCAGGGCTGTGGCATACCACCATCCCCAGCTCATGGCACCATGGAAGGTGGTGGTGGGGAGGTCATGCCGTGGCCTTTGGCTGCTCATCCCTGACCAGTGGGAAATGGCCCTGTGACGAAATTCAGGCGGCGCTTCCAGCCTCCCACTGACGTCAGTTTGTATCAGGGGGGAGGAAGAAGAAGTACACAAATAACAGCAAAAAAGTAATGCTCTTCTGTATTTTTGTGTCACATCCATGAGCCAAAAGGAGGAGAAAAATGTGGTGAAATGTTTTTGAGGACAGCTGTGCTGCCTTGCTGCCATGCCGGGGTCAGGCAGGGCTGTGCCCTGGTGTTCTGGGTGGCAGGAGGGCTGTGCACGGGGTCGTGTCGGGGGGTGGAATGGACCTCAGGCATGGGGTCATGGCCTGAAGCAACATTTTTGGAGGAGTTAGAATAAATTTGAAAAGCAGGAAAGCGTGCATGATCCTGCCTGGACTAGCTGGGCTGTGAGCCTGTCTCTTGACAGCACGTTTGCTTTATTGTCTGTGGTTGCGTATTTACTACAATTAATAAACATATGCTGAAACCACATTTGAGATACAGTTTCTCCTCTGCATCATGATTTAGCTGATCCCAAGCAGCCACTGTTTGGTGGCTTTGTATTTTGGGGTTTTTTTCTTCCTCACTATTACTACTGTGAAATCATGTACAGGCCCCAGGGAGGATGGGGGGGTGGAAAAATGTCTTTAAAAACAGCAATTATTCTTAGTAAAATATTCTAAATAATTCATTGCTTATTGGCTACACTGTGCTATTAAATGCCTTTTAGCTACTGCTTGTATAAACTCTTAAAGCCCTGGTTCAGAGCCAAGCTCAGGTTAATGATACAGTGATTTCTGTGGGAAGCTCAGCGCTGCCGATAAAGCAGCTTCTGCAAACATCCCCACAGAGCTGGACACGGTCCTGGGGGATGCGTGGGACTGCAGGGTGGCCACACTGGCACCTGGTGATGCTCCCAGCACCCATCCAGCATCCCCCCTTGCAGACAGCACGGCAGCGGGCAGGCAGAGCGTGCATGGGAGGGCTGAGACTCTCCCTGTGCCGTGGGGCAGATGGATCCCTTCAGCCCCATTGTGGGACCCCATGGCTTCTGGTGGAAGCTGTAGCCCTCTTGCATTGGTACTGCTTTTCTGTTAGCTCTCAGCCACTCCACGGTTTGTTGGGCTGAGGGGGTTTCAGCATGTGCTCTTGCATCCCCAGGCGATGGGGAGGCGTGTGCAGGCAGGTGCCGGTGCTGCTGCCCCTGTACTGAGTTTTAACCTTTTTTCTCAGGATTTCCACACTTAGAAAGTCTTCTCATTCTTGCCCACGCTCCAGAGAAGCTGGGTGTAAAACACCCTGTGTTGGTGTAACGCTCTCCCAGGAGAAGCCCTCCGGATGTAAGGAGGGTGAGAGCTGCCTGTAACTCATAGAAGAAAGGGTGAGAATATAGCTGTGGCTCTATTAACTCCCTCTCCAGCAGCCCACTTTCTACACAAGCACGCTGGAGGTGAATGGGGGCGCTCAGCCATACCAACCATTCCCCACCTTTGTAGCATTAAAGTGTTTTAATTTGGTTTAATCCCAATTGGTTCCTTTTGCTTCACATGCTTCAGCACCTAAATCTGATCCAGACAAGCCTTCGCTTGTGGTGCACCGGCTCCCTTGACCACCTTGGTGCTGGCAAAGGGCTGGGTGAGAGGGCTGAGCTGGGCATAGCATTAGACCTGAGGCATCTGCCTCTGCTCCATCTCCTTCGGCATCACTTTCTGCTACAGTTATAACAAAAAGCCTGAAACTTCCTGAAGCATATAAATTTTAATTGGAATTTTTTTTTTTCTAGAAGGCTTTTTTCTAGTCACTTCTGCCTATTAGCAAGGATTAGCATGGCTTTGCAGGGGAGATCCTCAACATCTGGGTAAAAACCAAGAGAGCTATGGCATGGCTCAACAGCCACATGTGCAGCAGGCTCCAAGCAGCGATTCGGCAGCGCTCACACGGTCCGTAGGGCGGTGCATGTTTCAGGGGAAAAGGTTGGCAGAACCAATTAAAGGTTTTCTAGTTTCAGTCACACTTCAAAGATGAACATGGTGGAGTTTCAGCAGTCACCAGGCTATTTATTTTGTTATTTCAAGTGAAAAATAGGTCAAATCATAACTTAAACCACAGAGCTGTTTGCAGAGGCGATCCAGCTTAGTTTCCAAGATGCAGTATGTTGTCACTGGACCTGAAAAATATCTGTCCCAGGTGCTGGCCATGGTCCAGAAGCAGCTCACCCAATCACAGAATCACAGAATCTTAGGGGTTGGAAGGGACCTAAAGAGCTCACCGGGCCCACCCCCCCTGCCAAAGCAGCTCCCCAGCTCATATTACATAGATAGGCGTCCAGACGAGACTTGAATATCTCCAGAGAAGGAGACTCCACCACCCCCCTGGGCAGCCTGTCCCTGGGCTCTGTCACCCTCACTGGGGAAAAGTTCTTCCGCATGTTGGTGCGGAACTTCCTATGCTCCAGCTTACAGCCATTGCCCCTTGTCCTGTCCCCACAGACCACTGAAAAGGGGCTGGCCAATTCCCCCTGCATCCCATGTCTAAGATACTTATAAACACTAATTAGGTCCCCCCTAAGTCTTCTTTTTTCCAGGCTGAACAGTCCCAGCTCACTCAGCCTTTCCTCATAGGGGAGATGTTCAACTAATCAACTTTGTCGCCCTTCTCTGGACTCTCTCCAGAAGGTCCCTGTCTTTTTTATACCAGGGAGCCCAGAACTGGACACAGTACTCCAGGTGGGGCCTGACCAAGGCAGAGTAGAGGGGGAGGATACTGGCACTGGGGTCTCTTCCTTCAGGCTCAGAGATGGGGATTGGCAGCATCCTGCTCAGGGTGCCGTTCAGAAACCAGCAGACATGACATAGGCTCTGTTCCTCCTGAAGATCTCCAAGTGTTTTGTAAATGATGACCTTCGCTATATCTCTTGAAGGTAGGTAAATAGTAATATACTAATTTTACAGATGACTAAACAGCGTGGAGTGTTTAAATGACTTGGCCAAGGTCAGAGCAGACAGCGGTGGGGCTGGGAGGAGAGCCCTGTCCTGTGAAATCCCATCGCTTCCTCTAATAGCTCCGAGCAGCTCCTGCCTTTAAGCAGAGCTCGATGGCGTGGTGTTGAATTTAAATGGATCTCAATTTCATATGCAGCAAACGCCAGGATATAAACTGGGGTTTTGGAGCAAATCTTCTATCTGGGCATTTTTAAAGGGCTGTTTTATTTAAAATTGCACTCAGCAGAAATTGGGCTCTCAGAAATCAGAAAATAAGCTGCCTCCTGAATGACAGCTATGAGGGAACAGGCGAGTTAAGGGATTCATTTGTTTGATTAAATCTTTAAAGAGTTTACTCTGAGAGTGCAGGCAGCCCTGCAGATTACAGCGCGGTGCAGTGGTGGGCAGAGGAGTTATTCAGATAGAGCTCCTGAACTACCTCTCATTTTCCTCAGTCCATAATTACTAATAAATAAATAAAATAAAACTGCAACAGAAGCTTTGGAATTAATTACTGTGCTATTTTTGCTCCTTTGGGATAATAAAATAGTGCAAATGACTGACGGCACCTGAAGTACCTCCTGCAGCCACCAGCATCCTGACATTGTGGCTCCAGGGAGAAATCCAGTGTTGTAAATTATCATGCCAGGAGCTATTGGCTTGTGCTCTGAGGAGAAACCACACTTTATCTGGAAGGAACTCCAGCGTTTGGCCAACATAAATTGTGCCTGGATCAGGCTCTTATCAGGCTAGTTAAAGATGCGTGGCTCATATTTCTGTAGCAGTGCTGAAGGAAGGACCCAAGGCAGCCACATATCAAACTTGTTGGCCAGAAGTTAAAGCCTGTTGAAAACCCAAGTGTTGACTGTGACCATGGTATTTACAAACAATTTCTAAAGCTGCTGTGGATATTTCAGGATTTCCATGGTAATAAGTTACTGCTGGGAGGGAAGAGGAATAGCAGAGCTGGAGTCTGGTTGCATGGTGCTGGTTTAAGAGGAAGCCACTTATACAAATCTGACCCCATGTTGAAGAGTCTTGCTGTGTACAAACCACTGAGCATCGCCAGGTTTTCCACTGAAAACATCCCAGCCATTGACCCAGACACCACAGGGCCTGTAAAATGTTCCCCACTGTGTGCAGCTGCTGGAGGAGATTCCTCAAAATAGCTTTTTTTAAAAAAAACTTTTAGCTAACCTGACTGAAGTATGAGCAGGTTGGCTGAGGGCTGGAGCATGAAGGTGGCACATCTCTCAGACTGGGGCATTGATGGTGCTTGTGGCCACAACGTTATAGCCTAATTCATCATGCTGGATAATTTCTTCAATTTCTGTGGCTCACCAGTGAAGTGAAGACCATGTCAGTACCTTGAGCTCCATCTTTGCTATCATCAGTGAAGATCAGCCCATTTTCTCACTGGTGGCAGGAATGCGTGGTGGGTCTATCCTGCTCCCCACCCAGGAGATGACAAATTGCCACCCACCCCCTCTGTGGGGATGCCAGGAATCTCATCCCCCAAAAAGTGCTCCATTAGTGTCAGGATTTCAAAACACAGAACCAAATCAGCTCCAGACAAATTGGCTGCATTTGGAGACAGGGGGTTTAGATTTGTGGCTTCTGGCCACCTCCTCAGTTGGGGGGGTGTGGGGTGGGCCTGGGGATGTGTGAAACTTTCCTGCCACGGCAGGATTTGTGCACGGCATATGGCTTGGGGCTGGATGGGAGGCAGTGTGGAGGCACAGCCCAGGATGGCCTCTGGTAAACTCATTTTTACCTTCCCAAACATTAATGCAAATGCCAAAAGCAGACATTCAGGATGGAAACAGGTTGGAGACACTGAAGGCTTTGAACTCATTAACTAACTCCATTTTCACAAGGGCCAAGGGACTGAAACGTGCCCGTTTGTCTCCGTGTTTCTGCGGAGCCTCCAGTGAAGCCCTGCTCAGAGCCAGCTGCTTGGGCAGCTCCTCAGAAGCAGCTCCCCTCTTGCTGGCCATTTGCTGTTCCCAGCTAGCAATACAGGCACATTTATTTAAATCAATAGTAATTAAGGAGGGTATTTTCCCTCATTTTTTCCAGGATGTGCATTGCAGCAAGAGCACAACACCCGTTCCTACTGTACAGAGTGACTGAAGGCTGCACTTCCCCCCCAGGCCAGGGCTGCAGCACACTGACTGTGGGAGAGGAGCAGCTGAAGCAGCCATTTGTTACCTGAGGTTCCTCCCCAGGAACATGAGGCTGGTTCTTCCTGAAGCAAATAATAACAATGGGGTAATGTGCTGCTAACCATGGACAACTGCCCCAGACCAACCTTTTGCAAGACACCTATGGGAAAGGCTTGCTGTGGGAGCTGGATCCTCCCCACACCCCTGGCCAGGGGTGCCCTCAGCTGCATTCACCACTTCAGGCTAATAATCCCCCAAAGCCATTACCCAATTTGCCATTAGCTGCCCAGAAGGAAGGGCCAACACCTTGCAGAGTTTGACCCTGTTAACTAAGCGCACCAGGGTGGGTGAGTATAAATGAGGGCCAGTTCCTAAAGATCAGGGGTACCTGGTGTGGCTGAGGTGGGCTGGGTTTGTTAAAGTTTTGGGGAGGATGGGGGTGTGTTTGGTCTGGATTGCATATATTTAAGGGCAGAAGTGGATGTGGAACTGCAGAGCTGTACCCTTAAGCTGACCTAAGGAGAGACCAGGTGAGAAGAGTTTCTTTAAAATCAAGCTTTTCAATGGGAGGCTCTAAGGAGAGCTTGGCATGTGTAGATGTGTCCCTGAGCACTTGGGAATCTGATGCTGGGCTTATAAATTGTGTAGGGTGGGTATCTATCTTGTGTGACTGGTGACCCAGGCAGAAGGTAGAGGTGGGATGGCACCTGGTTTGGTGGCCACATAGGGAAATGCTTGGTGTAGAGGTGTGCAGACCCTGCTGTGTGTGACCTCAGGACACATTCCTTAAGGAGAAGGGTCCTTGGCTGTTCTCCTTTGCTGTCCCAGTTTCCCTGAGGTCTAATAGCCACACCTGATGGACACCTCACTGTCTTGTGCCTTCAAGGAGAGCTGTTGAGGAGGTTAACTGTGAATGATTTACTCTGAAAAAGTCCACAAGTGTCTGTTCTGATGGGACTGGCTCTAGGCTGAGGAAGGTGTTGGCTGCTGGTGCCACCACAAGCATCTCCTGCAAGATGGGAATCCTCCCTAAAACTGTCTTTAAACACTAGGGAACTGAGGTGTTGGGATTTTTTTGAAAGTGTTTGGCATGGGAAAGGGAGGGAAATGTCTAAGTGATGCTGTTGCTGCCAAAGGCAGAGTGAGAGGCTTTCAAAAGCCTTGGAAGAACTCTGCAAGCAGTGACTCAGAGCCTCCCCCTCTGTCCTGAAGCTCACCAGTCCCTAGAGAGTTGTTCCCTCTTGTTTATGAGCTGGGGTTTGGTCTGTGTCCTTCTGGGAGCCCTGGTCACACAGATGTGCTGTGTGCCAGCTGGCTGGGCTCGCTTGGTTTGAGGGCACTGGTGAGGCAGCAGTGATGGTTCCAGCTATGCTGAACTGTCGCTGCACTGTGGACAGGGCAGCCAGTGAATGGGTACATTGCTCTAACCTCTTATTTCCAATTACTGCTGGGTTTCCTCCTTGAACTCTTGGTTTCCTCAACACATGCAGGCATGTTCTGAACCATTAACCTGACAGCCAGTGAATAGTAGCCTTTATTTTGTTGTCTCCAAAACAATAAAAGTGCTTTTGTGGAAAATGAATGGAAGATCAGGTTATGAAAACTCTAAAGGCACACTGGGGAGGCACTGGAGAGCCCACATCCCCATCTTGATCCTGTCACTCTGCTATCCACACAGGTACCAGGGGAAAAATGAGACTCCAAATTATTAATACAAGGGCAACTGAATAATATGCATCTGTGACATGTTGACTGAGTGATGGTGAGAGCCACAGAGGAACACCTCTGTGAGTGAAAGGGAACTGTGGCTGTGGTGGGTACCTGAGCAGAAGGGCAGAGGAGCTGTTTGCACAGGGCAGTGTCTCATCCCAACAAACACATCCCTTGTAGCAAGAGTGCTCAGCTCGCCTGTGCTGCTGCCAAAAGCATCCAAGAGCAGGCGTGGCAGGTGAGCTGCCTGGGAGTGATGCTTGTCTGTCATCAGGCTGGTTTGCACCTAAACTTTGATCTACAAAGGTGCTGTGTGTTTGTGATAAAGCAGAACTGTTGCAGCACGCACCCTGCTGGCACCCTGCCACCCTGGCTGCTGCTTTTACTGTGTGCAGCTCCTTGGGCCAGATCTGCTCCCAGATGCGTTGTCTTCAGCTCAAATACAGCAGGGCTTTGCTGGCCTGTGCCAAGGTGTGACACACAGTGACTTTGGTTCACTCTGGGGGATGATGTAGCTTATGAGCAAGTAGGTAAAGAAAGTAGGAGTGACTGCTGGGGGTTATGGCATGGTGTGGGTGGCAAATGATGTGTGTACTATAAAATGGCAGATCTGCTACACAAGCACTGTCCTATAGCTTTCCCTCCATCTGATGGCACATGAGTTTTCTTGTTTGGTCAGCAGTGGAGAACAGGAGCTGGATACCCAATGTCTGTAAACTTCATCAGCTTTGCAAATGGAGAACAAGTGTGTTTCTCACTGTCTTTGTCAAAGTGACGGTGCTCAGCTAAATCCAGAGGACTTCTCCTGAAGCTGGGATGAAGGCTCCAAGTTCATGAGGTGGTGCTGAGAGCAGGATGATCCTGCAGAAGTTTTTCTGCAAGTCTTTCCAGAGCAAAGAGTTCCTGTAGAGCAAACACCCCTGAGCTGTAATTTAATTGCATTTCTGATTTTTATTGTTATTCCAGAAGTAGTTTGGATTCCTGTGATATTCTGCTGTTATAGGCACATGTAAGGAAGTCAGTGAGAGCCAGCCTATGGAGCAGAAAGAATCATCATGAGGGGAAGAATGCCTTGGGGATGAGGTTTAAACTTTGTTTTTCCTGTATGTAGATTGTAGATAGGGGTGGAAACCAGCCCTTGTGCTTTACCCCCCTGGACACCCCAGAGCAACCTGCTCTCTGGTGACACAACACTGAGCTGCCCCCAGGAGGGGTCTGGGGAAGGGCTGGGATTGATATCCTCCCACCCATGCTGGTGGGTGACCTGGAGCCAGCTGACTGCCCTGCATGGTTGCAGATCTACCTCATGTGTTTAAGATTCCTCCTCTGCTGTCCTGCCCCCTGACAGCCCCCTGCATTGCCAAGAAACCTGTCTGAATGACTGAGAAATGCCTTGCCTAATTAACTTCTGCATCCAGAAGTTGGATGTGATTATCCTTACTGGATCCATTCCAAGTCAGGATATTCTGTGATCTCTCCCATAATAAGCCTTAAACAGTAAATGGCCTGAGCATTACTGACCCCTGGTGAAGGCCAGGTACAGAGGCATCCCTCTTAGTGAAAACAAATGTCAAGAAATTCAGACATTCTTCTTGCAGATAGTGCAGGGATGTTGCAAGCTGGATTAAACTAAGGGACATTGTGCTGTGCATGAGCCTCCAGAGGTGTCTGTGATGCTGGCTTGTGTTTGAACTGCTATGAAATGGGGAAACTGAGGCCCAAAGCATCAGTGTCATTACTCTGAGTGGTCATGGGCCCATCTGGTGTGTTGCAGGTGATCAAAAGGGCTTTTCCTGAGGCTTGTGTGTTTGCAGCAGAGGGGGGAGGTAATGGGAAAGATGATGTGAATTTTTATTTCATACTGTTGAGGCCCAAGCACCAGAACTGGGTGCAACATTGGGCTGGTTCCAGGGCTTTGTGCTGTGGTGGTGGCCCTTGAGCTGGGGTTAGAGCAACCTGTGCTGCTGAGGCTTTCCCAGTGCTAGTGCCTGGCTGGGCAATGTAGGGCTCAGGCATCCCACAGCTCCTCACTGTCCATGAAATCTGTAAGCTGCTGGGAAATTTTTGCTTGCAATAGAAGCCCCCCAAGCAATCTCCTATTATGAAAAATATATGGGAAAACTCTTGATTTGTAGGTGGCATTTTTTACATTGTATTTTAAAGGGCTTTAGAAAAGAAGGTTGGCATCACTGCCCCTGTTTTACAGATAGAAAAGCTGAAGCACAGAGGAGAAAGAGGCTTCTCCAAGCTTGTTTGGCAGTGGAGGCTGGGAGAACCATTGCATCTCCAAAGTCAGGCAGAGCATACCTAGCACAGCACCTCCTTGTTACTATCAAAATATGAATTTCTGCAATCTGAGGGCCTTATTCCACAGGCTGCCTTTTCAGGGGAGAAGAAAAAAGCCAATTTTAAAAAGAAACACCAGAGCTGTAAGACTTTAGTTCTGTTAGAACCACTTGAGGGGGGAATTGAACTTAAAATATTTTGCCCTTGTTTGCCATTTAAAGAATAACCCCCCTCTGCTTTTCTCCTTATTGCAGCATAAGTATTTAGCAAAGCATTAATCTTGCTTGTCAGTAATAACATGCAAATTAAACACCTGCTCTAGGAATCTGTAGTGTTTTGTTCCATTAGATGGTATTGACATGTCAGATATCTGGACTTTAATTCAGAAAAATGGTGCCATTTTCATTTATCTCCCCTAATGAAGAATGAAGGTGTGCACTGATACAGGGCTGCCCACAGCCATGCAGTGAGAAGTGAAAAGCAATACTTAATATAGCCACTAAATTACATGTGACATCTCATTTAAAGATAAACAGCCTGAAGGCATATGTCCAAGTGGCATTGATGAAATTTTTAAATGTTCCTTTGAATTCTCATTTAACCACCAATTTGGTAGTAAAGGAGCTTTGCTGGCTGGGAGATGTGAAGTGCTGCATTTCTGAATGTGAACTCAAAGCAGAAGTAGGAGAAAGCTGTGAGTCCTGAGGGATGCAGGTATGGATTGACCCAGACATGCCCCTCCAGTCCCAGGGAAAATGGGAGCTGAACCCATAGATAGTGGCCATGAGATGTGTGGGTAGGGCTCTTGTGTTGTGAGATGTCAAAGCTCATTTGTCCCCAATTGCAGAGCTGAGCTCTTAAAAGAGCAACACTGATACTGAATGGTGGGTACTGCTTGCTGGTGGGCACTATGAGAAGCTGAAGAGTTTTTGTCCTGCTTTGCATGTGTCTCTTGTTTTACCTGTTAAACTGTCTTTATCTCACCCCATGAGTTTCCTCACTTCTCTTCTGATGCTCTCCCCCTTCCCAGTCAGGGGCAGGGGGAATGACTGAGTGTCTGCACGGGGCTTCATTGCTGGCTGGGGTAAACCACAACAACAGGTCAGTCTTAACTGAATCCATGCTTTGCTGTCCTCAGCTGCAGGAAGTCCTTCTCCCCCAACATTCACTCTGTAGCCTCTTTGCTCTGGTTCAACCTCACCTCTTCCCAGCTGATCCATCACAAGCATGGCAATCGGGTCCCATCTTAGTAGAGAGCCCTCTAGGCATTTGAAGTGCATCACATTCCTCTCTTGTTCTTTTTTCCAGCTTAAAAAATCCCAGTTCCATCCTTTTCAACCAGTTTCCCAGGCTGTTTTTGTTTTCCAGTGAGCCTGTTGTGGTTGGCTCTGCTGTGGGATGCCCAGTGAGGCACTGTAATTAATCTGAGGCTCTTCCAGTGCAAACCAGGAAAGGAAAATTCCTCTCTTTTTAGGTTTATCTTCCTGTTTGTGCATTGCAAATCATGGATTTTTCCAGCAAGGCTTTATCCTGTGACTTTGCTTGTGTGGGTAATCTGGGCCATCAAGAAGCAGCTAATTCCTTGTTTGTGTCTGCGGCTGGGGCTCTCTGGTACCTTGCACAGCCTGTTCCTAGAGGCAGGCCCTGGGGCAAAGCATCTTGTGATGGAAATGAAGACTTCCAGAGGGAAGGCACAGAGTGCTATATTCTCCTATCAATACTTGCCCATCTCTTGAAGCGACTGCTCCAACTGGTGCCTCTGCAATGTTTTTCCATTGCTGTTCTTGGATGACAGCCTTTGATTTACTTTCAACTAATCTCTTTTTGAAGAGTACTCCAGAGATGAGCTCTGTGATTTATTTTTGTCCAGCTTTCCTAAATTTGCACCAGAGATTTTTCTGTTTGCTTGCTTGGTTTTCCCCCCCTGGAACGTAGCTGGCGGCAGGAGGAACAAGCTCAAGCAGAGGGTGCTTTTGTGGCCAGACATTGAACATACAAATGACCAGGATGCAGAGCTTCAAAACCATTCAGCAGCATGAAAAAGCCATGCCACAGAGGCAAACACAGGCATTATTAGGCCATTCCCCTCCAAATCTTTGATTAGTCACGTTTAATGGGATTTCTTCTCATTCTTGAGCTGCACAGCTAAGCTAGCATTTGGCCAATCTTCATGGTCACCTATTGCCAGCCCAGCCAACCCCTATACATTCACTGAATGTTTCTTTGCTTCTCCCAGTAAATGCCAGGCTCCATCTATAATGCAGCTCTCAGAATTTCCTGGTATGGGGTCACTTGGCATTCAGCACTTGGAAAGATCACACGCTACTTTCTACTTGTTCAGGCCTGATTCTGATCAAGAGAAGGGTTGATGTCACTTCAGCATTCCTAAAGCTCCCCCTCCCTTTTGGCTTTTTTTTTTTAGAGTAGAAAGCAATTCAACACAACAGGCTGTGCTTTGTCATTCTTACTTTTTTTAGCATCTTGCAGTGTGACAATATCTACAATAAACACAGGCTGGGTTTGCTGGTGGAGGATCTACACTTCTGTTGAACAGATCCCTTTCCTGTTCCTTCAGAGATGTTTAAAAAAAAAAAAGCCTCATTAAAAATAATAGAAACAAATGCATTTCTCCTCACATAAAATATTAAAAGCAGCTTGATGGGGTTTATTGTTTAATAAATAGCTTGTACTCCCAAGGGGCTCTCCAGCAGAGAATGGGAGTACTTCACAATCCTTTCCGGTGTCTGGCCATGCAACTTGCCTCTAGCAAAGAGAGTTCTTAACTCACACAGCACCTCCAGACGATGAGCAATTGTCAACCCAAACCCCAGCGCTTCCTAATAGCAGTTGGCACGAGCTTTCCCCTGCTGCCTTTGGAGCCGCGGGGAAGTCAGACGCTTTCATACCTGCTAAATCTCTGGGTGCTGTGTGATAGAGACAGCAGCCTGTTAAAAGCTGGACCTACTCCACCAGCTAAGCAGGAACTGGGAATTTCTAAGACCAGCCTCACTTCTTTATACTGCTCAAGTATCTGGCTACGTTATGGCCTTTAATTTGCTTAGCAGACCATGAGAAATAGCGTTGTTCTATCTTGCCTCTTGTCTAGCTGGGAATTAAGCCCTGCAGAGGGGTGGGGGCTGCCTGCAGAGACCCTGAGGCAGAGCTACAGAGCTCTGCTTGCATCATGGCCTGATCCCTGCTCTGGTTTATCACTCATGTCTCCCTGAGCCACGCAGCCCTGTGACAAGTGATGTTTAGCAAAACGTGCCAAGCTGAGGATTTGTCGATATGATTCTCTTGGCCTGATGGGGCAGGGAAGCCTCTTGATTAACAAGAAGAACTAATAAGGAAAGCTATCCCAGGTCTTTCTCCTTCAGCAGCAAATACCTGCAAAATCAGTAAGCTGAGTTCCCTCTGTATCACCATCTCTGCAGCTGTGTATAAAGTGTTGCTGCAGTTCTTAGGTGATGACTTGCAATATTTGGGTAGCCCCACTTCCCATCCCCCAGCACAGGGCAGGTTGTTTGGAAGTGTTGAGGGGCAGCAGCCTGCAGAGAGTGCCAGGGTACCACTCATATCCATGCCCCTCAAGAAAACTGTGATTTCACAATAAGATGCTTAAAGTCACGACTGCAGTCACAATTTATGGGGTCATTTATGTATATTTTCTGATTTGTGTGACCCACTGCATGGTGAGTCCAGAGCTCTCTTGGCCCACAGACTGTGGTGTCCTTTAGTTGGGTGTTTATGGGTGGTGGCTGCTGGGAAAGGTGGGGGTGAGCTCAGCTCCTCGTGCTAGGGGAACAGGGTGTTTGTGAGACTGCTCTAACGAGATGTGAGTGAAAATGGCAGCAGGGAATAGAGTCTTAATTTAAATAATGAGCGCCCCTTGTTGCCTGACAGATGGTCATTTTCTGAGAAATGCAAAGTCTCTTTGGAGGGGTCAGATTGCTTGTATTTACATGGAATAATGAGGGAGAGGCACTGGTCCCAACACATGCTGTTTTTTTCACATTTTTCCAGGGGTATTCCCAGCTGTCTCTGAAAAGAGCAGATTTGATCCTTTGCAAACCTTGTGTGAATCTGACCACGTGTTATTGCACGAAGAAATCAAACAGCAATGGGAGTGTCTCTGATACTCGGGCAGCTATTATAATGCCCTCTAAGCCTCTTTAGTTGCTAGAAAGGAAGCTTGATACTGATGCCAGAAAACATCTTGGGCCTGAATATGCCTTTACTTGTGCAGGGCTGGCTGCAGTCCAATACCCTGTTATCTGCACGCCAGTGGTGTCTCCGCTATTTAATATGTGGGAAGGCAGATGGATGGCAAGAACTTGCTAAGGGGTAGGGCACCTTCCTGAGCACTTCCCTGCTTGCTGCATCCATTCTTCATGTAACAGCTGAAGATCAGGCACCCAATACTCTGTTTTAACCATTATTTATTCCACCAGTGCTGATGATAGAGAGGAGGAGTTATTTTTTGAGTACAGTAGGAACTCCTTGCTGTTTCATGATGTCTCAGCTGGGGTGGTGGCAGTCCTCTTGGGCACCATGTCTGTTCTGACAGAGGTCTTGGGTGCACACCTGCTTCTGAAGCATGCTGGTACTTGCTGTCTCATCTTACTGAGAATAAAGAAAAGTGGCCTGTCACAGGCCAACAGCCAGGAGACAAAGATCTGGTTGCTTATGTCTCATGCTCCCATGATGCCCAAGATCTTTGCTGCTTCTCAGCCAAGACCTCTCAGGCACAGCTATGGGATGTTTTGTCCACAAAATCATTCAAGGAAGTACACCTTGAATAAGCTGTTGGAGTTGTTCAGCCATCCTTGGACCCCAGTAGAGGAACACTTATGGACAACTGGTAGCCTTAGGATTGCTTCTTTTACTGTATCTAATATAATCACTACTTAGGCTAACTTCTTAGCACAAGTAAGACCCTTGCAGTCCCACCAGGCTTCTCCTGAAATGTGAAAGAAAACAAACCCTAGTTTTGACCCAAAGAATTATCTTGACACACTGTACTTGTGTGTTGTTTTTCTGCCTTTTCCTGTATGTAGGTCCCACATTCTGCCCAACTTCTCCTGATACCAAGGAAGGGTGAAGACTCTTTTTGTTTTGGGGGGTGAAACATGTAGTGACGATTAAGTCCCAGACAAGGGAGAACTGCAGATACCAAAACAACCCTCTCCTGAGCTCCATTCAGTGGTGTAGGGACAGGTTTTGCTATCACCTTTTAAGAAAGGCTAAAAAGAAAAAAAATCCTTCCCAACCTCTCAATTCTCAAAACCTAGAAAGGGACAAACAAGTCTGAGAACACCAAAGGCAGTGACTCCTTTCCTTTGCTGCTGGGCAGCTGAGAGATGCTTCCATAACATTCAGTTTCATACATCCTCACCATGTGGCCTTGAATCTCTGGGTAGCAATGTACTTGGAAGAAGCCAAGTCAATCAACACCCATTTTTTTCACTGTGAATCAACTACTACTGTCGAATTCTGGTCTGCATCTTGTGCCAGAACAAGGCTTGTTCTCACTTAAACCAGGACTGTGCCATGTCAGGCTGCAAAATCATTTGTTTCCTGGACATGGCCTTAAATGATGTATTATTCCCTGTCAAGTCTGAGAGATTTAAACCATAGATAATTGTGATAAGGATTTTCTCTCCTTCTGATTGATTCTGCTCCAAAGGTGGTTGCCTGCTACTTTCCATATACCCCATGCACAGACGGACAGAGAAACTGGAGATTTGGGCAACATGGTGTTCCAGTAAAGGTTTTTGATTATCCATTTCTGTTGACCAGTGCTACTTTCTATGAGCCCTGTGCATCTGAAGGGGTGGGGTTTTCAGGGACTTCAAGTTACCAAACCATTCCCAGAACGTTGATTTGATCTTCTGCATGGTTCCCTGATGGCATATGGAGGCGTTAGCTTTGCTCTGGCATGTGTAAGTTGTTACACCTTAAAATATATTTTCCTTTAAAGGAATTGCTCTGTAGCTGGTTGGCCTGCAGTGAACCCAATCAAGTGATGTTTGCCAGTGCCATACATGTGGATGGGATGTCTTTACAGAGGTGGGAAGAGAAGGGGAGAGAGTGGATTGGCAAAGTAGTTGACAGTGGGTAGCTTAAAGGGAGCAAAGCATATAACCAAAATGAAAGTAACTTTTTAAAGGTTAAGATTCTAAATTTAGGTTTCTAGAAGATGGGGAATGTTTTTTTTAGTAGGTGACCCAACTGGTCTGTAGTGTTAAATGCAATGGAAAATGGTGCAGAGAGAAAGTCTCCATACCCTTCTGCACCCCGACATCCATGCAGGTTGTACTAGGGCTCAGGGTTGACCTGTGCCTGGTGCTGGCATTCAGGAGTGATAGAGGAGCTGGTAACAACCAGGAATGATCCACTGGTGTGCTATGGGATGTTCCCAAAGAACCTGCCCAGCTGCGTTGCGCTGTGCGTGATTGCAGATAATGAAATGCCATGTACTTTCATTACACTTCCAAATAGAAAGGAAACCTTCATTTATCTATGCCTGGAGAATCAAAGAGAAAATCAGCATCAAAGAGAACCTCCTACTGAAAGCATTTGATGTTATAAAGAATAAAGAGTATTTGGCAGGGGCCTTAAAGGGGGAAAATCTGACAGCTGCTCAACTGCTACAAGCAGTCCAGCCTCGTAGCCTCCAGTTTATATGCTCCAAGAGTAGGATGTTAATGCACTGGGGCATTCAGAGCATAAATTGATGTTTTGTCTTTAGCTTTTTTTTTTTGGTTGCACTAAGAATCTGCCCTGCAGCTCCCAGATTAATTAAATGCTGACAGCCTGCTGGAATAGGAGCGGAGGGTCTCCCCTGCCCTTCCGATGTGTTGCACAGTCTGCAGTACATCGTGCCCCTAGGAAATGAGCTTGTTCCATTAGGCAAAATCAATAAGGCAGAAATCTTGGTGAAATTCTTCTATTAAATTACAAATAGACTAAAACCCTATACCTGGTGACAGTGAGTGTTGCTTTTGTGTCCTGGACAGATGCTTGTGGGAGCACTTTGGTCAAACAAGCATGTGCACTTCTGCAAACACTGGTTTCACTTCATTGCTGTTTCCTACAATGGCTGATTCTCTTTTTTTTTTCTTATTCCTTAGGCTATGAGAACAAAACTTTATTTTGCCTCTGCCTACTCTGAGAAATCAGCTGCTTTCTGAAGTGCTTAGAGTAACTGGTAAACCCATCCAAGCAAGTATCTGCCCCAGAAGCTCACTTTCCTGTAGATATATTTGGGTTCCCTCCCTGAGCTGTATGTCTTGAGTTTCTAATTCTCCTTGCTTGTATCATAGGCTCTTTTATCACACCAATTTTATCTCAGCTCCAAGCTTGGAGCCTTCTATCAGAGCAGGGCAGGGGTTGGTGAGCAGCTCAAACACCTCCACAGCAAGTGATCTAACTACCCACATACTGCTTGAGATGAAACTCCAGAAGTGCCATGCATTTACTGTTCTTGAGCAGCCCAAAGTCTGATGTGTCCTGCCATCAACTGTCATTCATCTTTTAATATCAGAATATCTAATTTGGTATGCAGATGTTGGGCTGCTTCTCAGCTGGGGCAAAAGTCAACAGGCTCAATGTCTGTCACAAGGAAGGTAAAAGTTTGGGTACTGACAGCTGTTGATGGGTTTGCAGAGATCTGTTATGCCTTTCACCTTCCCTTATACGTCCTCTCTTCAGTGGATGTGTCATGCTGATGAGCTGTAAAAGCAGCAGATGCCACAAAAGTTTATTTTCTTAAGAGACACAACATGGGGAAAATTTGCAAGGAAATCATGATCCTTATTAGTGTCCCTTTCACAGAAGATTAGAGTCTCCTGCTGTCTCTGCATCGTGCTGAAAGACCCAAGTCTGAAAAAGGTTCTTTGATATCACTTATATGGATGTTAAGGTTGTGTTTTTTCCTACCTGGTGTTCCCTGGAAGAGCAGAGCTAAGCTGCAGTAACCAGGGCATGCTTTGGGCACTGGGATGTGTGGCTGGGGAGTGGATTTCTCCAGGGATATGGACATGACAGGCCCCATCTTGAGAAAAGAACAGCCTGGATAAGGTTGGTCAGAAGCATTTTCCCTGACTGACAACCCAAGGAAAGGGTTTGGCCACTTCTCCTGGCCCATCCCAGGGTTGTTTCTCACCACTGGAGAGGGTCCTGTGTTATGTCAGGGTGTTGTGTACCAAACAACTTGTTTCTTGGAGGTTTCCTCCTTACAGCTCCCAGAAAAACAGCTTTTGGGGAAGCATAATTTGTTATGAGGGTCAGAGATTATCACCCTTCCCAGCATCCATAGCAACGTGCCTTAAACTCTTTTTGGAGGTCTTGTAATCTTCCTTGGATGTTTTTTGAACACTTTCCAGGAATGTTCTGCTCTTTCCCATTCACAACTACTAAATATATGCTCTGTTTGGACCACAGACCCCAGTCTATTTTTACATTTATTTCCAGCATATTTTAATTTTTCTACCCTGGATAGAACAGTTTAGTCTGTTCTTGAACCCAAGACCTTGCTGCCCCTTCTCCTGTTGCTGCCTGATTTTGGCATTGCTTACAAGGAGTTCATTATCCTGGGAACTTCTGTGTGGACAAGGAGTGTGCTGGTGTCTGGCTGGCTGGAGGCAGACTTAAAACTGGAAGAAAGTGGGCAGGAAGGAAATCAGTTGTCCCTATACAAAAGAGTAATGAAACATCTGTATAGCGTCTATCCTGTTTGCAAATGGTTAACCGAGTTTTGGGGCAGGATATATTGTAGTGGAGTTGTGGATTCCTGCCTGTGTTCCTTTGGGCTCCATTAGAAGAGGGGTGGCCAGCAGGGACAGGGAGGGGATTGTGCCTCTCTGCTCTGCCCTCGTGAGGCCCCAGCTGGAGTCCTGTGTCCAGAGCTGGGGCCCCCAAGACAAGAAAGATGGGGAACTGTTGGAGAAGGTTCAGAGGAGCCACGAGGATGATTAGAGGGCTGGAGCATCTGCCTTACAAAGAGAGGCTGAGAGAGCTGGGCTTGTTCAGCCTGAAGAAGAGAAGGCTGAGGGGGGACCTCATTGCAGCCTGCCAGTCCCTGAAGGGAGCTTATAAGCAGGAGGGGAATCAACTTTTTAAAAGAGCAGATAATGGCAGGACAAGGGGGATGGATTAAAACTAAAGGAAGGAAGGGTTAGATTAGATATTAGGGGGAAGCTCTTTACAGAGAGAGTGGTGAGGGGCTGGAACGGGCTGCCCGGAGAAGTAGTGGATGCCCCATCCCTGGGCGTGTTCAAGGCCAGGTTGGATGGGGCCCTGGGCAACCTTGTGTAGCTCCAGGCCTGGAGGTTGGTGGCCCTGCCTGTGGCAGGGGGGTTGGAGCTCTATGATCCTTGGGATCCCTTCCAACCCAGACCATTCTATAATTCCTTGGGGTTGAAATGCCAATGGTTTCCATGTGCAAGGCAGCAAACAAGGCACTGCTTGCTTCCTTGTCCTCCTGTGTGCTAATATTTAGCTGAGCTTTATTTATTTGATTAGGTGCAAGGAATATGTGTTCACTGTTTACATTGCATGAACCAGAATGGCAAGAAATAGATTTTTATCACTGCTACTTTTGTCTTTGGTTTCTTGTCTGGCCCCTGGAATATTCTTCTGGTGAAAACTTAAAGCAGAGGGGTGAAAGAAGAGCATTTAAAGTAATATCTCAGGCATGTGGGCAGTGAGGGACCTATTCCATTTGTGAGCTGTCACTTGGTTAAGATTATATATCTCCACTTGACCTTCACATGGACACTTGCCCTTTAAATAATGTTTCTAAATCTCTAGGGTCAAATCCAGGCTTCTGTGATGTAAAACACTACTAATGAAACTACCCAGTCCTGAGCCAATGACATCTTGCTGGGCAGCGGTGCTGAGCCCTGAGCAGTGATAGGATGTCCCAGCCCTGCTTGGTACCCACTTCCAGTCTTTGGGAAGGGGGCTTAAAGCCAGAAATGGTCAGGTTTTTAAGGGTGGATTGAAGCACTGCAAAGCTGAATTCCAACAGGGACAGCCCTGTCACTCCTAACTAGCACCCATCACAGCAGCCGGCCTGGCTCTTGGTGTTTGTGTTCCTCCAGCCCCAGGCTGTGCCCTTTGATAGCAACAAAGATCAACTCAGCTCTCCCAACAATGCTGGTGCTTTAGTAATGGAGGAAGAGAAACCCAAGCCCTGAGTCTATTACTATAGTAACAAAACCCTTAATCCACCGGGGCTGGGTGGTGCTGCAGCAACAGCCTTTCCAGCATGAAGGCAGGTGAAAGGGTTAAAGGCAAAGCTGGTGCTTGTTCCTCCATGGCATTATCTGTATGATTGCTTTTCATATCTTGTTTATTGTGGTTAGCAGAGCAGCTATAACATAGAGTGCTAGATGCAATAAATCTTGTCGTTGCAGACAGCATACTTTTCATCAGAGCGCCAGGAACTGCAAGGTAAGCATTCAAAGGCAATCTATAGATTTAATTATATAGAAAGCCTAACCTGTGTAGGTCTGAAAGGAAATTATAGCCATGAAGATTACATTATGTTCAGTTTAGTTGTATTATGTCTATTATCCTACTTTAGTTGTTACAGGGACACAGACAGCAGCATGGTCAGGGCGGTGTCTTCTGTGGTTTCGTATCAGTGCTGAAGAGCCAAAGATGCTGGTAATTTAAGGGCTGAGGTTTTTCCCCTTTCTGCCAGCTAGGTCTATAAATTTACACCCCTGCATTTTGTGAATCTTCTCTGATGCTAATTGTTGCCTGAGAAATCCCACTGGGTAAAGGAAACCATCTCAGGTTTTATTTATTTACTGAGGGACAGGCCTGTGGCCACAAAGCAAAACTCTGTGCATCAAAGTGACAGGTCCAAATTGCTCTAATCTCCTCCCTGCCACACTCCCCAGCTCAGTCCTGGGCACTGGGCTGGCCGTGACATCTTCCCAGCAGGAGGGACACATCAGATGTCCCCTGCCCTGGGTCAGAGAGGGGAGGTCACTTACCCTGACAGTGAAAACCACCCATGTGAGTTCTGGGTGTTTGGGGTTATAGAAGTTTTAGCAACTCTTTTTTTTCCTGACTTGCAAAATCCCCAGCTTGGGGTGAGCTGGTCTGTGGGCTTTGGTATATTGACAGGCCCATGGTAAGGGGTCCTAGGGAGGTTTAGGGGTGGGATGGGGTGGCTTTAGGGCTTTTTGGTTTCTTTTTCTTTTTTCTTATTTTCCCCTTCCCATAAACTTCACACCAGCTATTAAAGCCAGCAGTTTTCTCTCCAAAGGCCCCTCGTGTTGGCTTGTTGCACTTGTTCCTTGGTGGAATGTGAGCACCAAGGTGCTGCAGACCATCCCTCTCAACACAAAGCCCATGGAGACCACAGGAGTGCAAGGGGCAATACGGGAGCCTTTCACTGAGGCTGGTGCCCTTGGGAGAAGCAGGTTCTGGGGAGGCTGTGTGGCTTTGCCTTGGTGGTTCACTGATGTTTTCCCAAGCTAAGGTCTGAGTAGGGTTGCTGGCACCAGGCTCGATCCCCCAGGAGGGACAAGAATAAGACTTGGAAATGTTGGAAATGGAGAGATGGGTTCATCATTGCCAATTGGTGATGAGACCGAGCTGGGTGAAAACACTCAGCTCTGTATCTGTGGCTGCTTTGCAAACACTGTGATGTGGTCTGTGGTTGGGAGAACCTGTTCTGGCCTTCCCAGCTCAGGAGAAGGGTCAGGGAGCTCCTTGGTGGTAGGCAAACTTTCCAGATGTGTCACTGAAGCATTTCACTTGGAGAAGAGTGATTGCAGCTGGGGGCACTCCTACATGCTGTGAGTCAGGAGGAGGTTGCCCAACATTCCCCTCAGGGGATTGTGTTGCTCAAACAGGTTTGTCCAAGAAGGAGCACCAAAAAGTCCCAGCTGGGAAGGGGCAGAGCAAGAGGTGGATCTGCCTCAAATTCTCCACTCCTTTCTCATCCACAGCCCTGAAAAGGGCTGAGGATGTCTTTATGGCCATTTCACTGACTCACAGGTCACCTGAGTCTTGTGTCATGAAAACAGGGTTCACAGCCCTGCAGATGTAAAATTGCTGCCAGTTTATTTCCCTCTGTCAGGCTGTAAACTGATTCAGGGGCTGCTTCACAAGGGCTTGTGCCATCACTGGCACCAGAGGCTTGGGGACGTGGCCAGGCAGGAGTGAAAGGGTCACCAGGCCACCAAGACTCACGGGTTTTGGCTCTGGTCCTGGCTTTCCCCCATAGTGCTGCCCAAAGTCCCCTGGGTCTGCAAACCCCTAAGCTTGTCCACTGCTTCAGCTGGCCAGCCTTCATCAGAGATGGGGATTTCCTACTTCATGCTGAGGCTGGAAAGAGAAGGAACTGGTAACTGCTTACATGGTAAGAGCAGTGCAAATACCAGATCAAAACTTAAAAATACCCTAAAAATACTGTAAAAAGTGCATTTCCATCTACCTCACTGGCATGAAGTAAACCACAGCTGACTAGAGAACATTGTCTAAACTCACTAACAGCTAAGCTTCTGCAACAACATAAAATATATCTAATTAGCACAACCCCCCTTATTTCCATCCATAAGCAATAGATGCTGAGGTTTCACTTCTGCCTCAGTGGCAGCAGGCTCCTGCTCCTTCAGCCCTTCTTGCCAAATCCCCTGAGGACTGGGGACAGTGGTGGTTTTTATTAAATACAATTTATTTAATACAATTAAATACAGGGCAGATTAAAAGTAAAATAAACTTCTGACAACTGTGGCAGCAATGAAACTGAATTTTTTTGAGTAGCAGGATTGATAATGTGGGTAACTTGGGCATTGAGCTATACCATGATGCTTACACACACCTGCACTCTTCACAAGCCTCCAGAGACAACCACAGTCCTGACTGTTTGGGGTGATGCTGATCACCCTTAATTTTACTGTTACTTCTTTCCATGGGTTTCTCCAGTGGCTGAGCTTCCCATCCTGGTTCAGGATTAAGCCCCTAGGGGCTGGCATCATCCCTGCTCCCTCTCTGAGCAGGCATTGGGTTGGGTGGGTGACAAATGGGTGCCATCATGGCAGGTGTCTAGATTGTAGCACGCAGAGCTGGTTTGTAAATGGGGCATTTTCTTACTGCAGAAGGAAACAGATAGATATTAATTGCTCTCCAGCAGTTTGTCATTTCTCATGTAGGTTATTGAGGAAATAGCAGTAACCTGAAGGAAGATGTCAGAAGGGAAACAGAGGTCAGGAACAATCTGAAGTCAGAGGAAACCCCCCACATTGGCTGGAGGGAGAGAGAGGCTGCACTTTAAATGGAAATTTTTCCAGTAGATTTGCCAAATATCCAAATGTTTCAAGAATTCTTCTTGGCCTCACCAAGCTGCTCATAGAAAAATCTCTTCTGATAGTCAAAACATTATTTTAACACTTCCAAAATGAGGCATTTTGATTTTTTTTTTTCTTCAAATGTCTCACTTTATATTAATTTCTTATTGAAACCCAAAAATTCTTTGAGGAAAGAAAACCCAAACCTCAGTAAGCCCCAACTTAAGAGCAGAGCAAGATACCTTTACCCTGACCAGAGAGGAACATTGTGTTTGATTCCTGAGTTTTGCAACTTCTCTGCTGTTTTCTTCCAGCACACTTGCTTTCTTTTTGGGGATTGCAGGAGAATTGCAATAATCATGCAATTATTTTCCCTGCTGAGGACAACTCCTCTGTTTCAGTAGCAATAGTGAGTTTATTGATGTTGGACCCAGCGGACTCTTGAGCTTGGACAGAGCTTAGATGAAAAATGATGGTACTTTGGTCTGGGCTGAATCTCACCAAGCATCATTATGATCATCTTGGGCCAGCTTTGGGGAAGGGATTTTAAATTACCTGGGGTAGGTGTTCATTTATTAACTCCTATAACTTAGGAGAGAGGAGAAGGCAATGCTCTTTTTACAGCAGTAGCACTCTGCATGCTATTTGCCATTCAGAGAGGAGCAATGAGCAGGTATGTGTATTCAATGAAATGCTTTAGATTTCCTATAAACAGCAAAAGGATCCAAATAATTCATGTTGGATTTTCTTTTTTGCCCTTTACAGATAGTTACAGCTTCTTTAAAGATGCAGATATACAACAGCCTTTGGTCTTGGGAAAGTCCAGGGGAGAAGAGTGTACTTGAATTGCTTTTGCTATGAATTTATAGAAAGCTCTGACCTTAAAGGGACAAGTATAGCTTTGCTCTGTCTGTCTGTGCTTTGCAGTGCTCAGTGATGTTGCCTAGCTCTCAGCATGCTATTTCATTTATACATGCATTTCTAATAATCCCCTCTCTGGGCTTCAGTCTCTTCTCCATTTTATTTCCCCCCAGTCTCCTCATTCCTGGCACTTGCAGTAGGTCCATGTTGTCCAAGAGCCAGTACACAAAACAACCCCATGTTCTCACCACCTCTAAATACAGGAAAGATGCAGGCTTTTCTTGGGGGAAAGGATTTGCTGCTCTGCTCTAAGTAGCATTTGAGCTTCACATGTCAAAGATGAGATTCTACCCTTCTCCCCAAGAGGGAGGCTGGGAAAAGCTCTCTTTAAATAGCCCCAACATTGAAATGCTTCTCTTCTCCTTTTCACTGCTTCCCTGCCCCTTGCTTCTGATGCAAACAGTAATTTGGCTGACACCTGGTGCCAGCCACCTACATCACATGTGTGATTAACACTCCTCACACCCGCTGGACTCTCTTTTAGCCCTATTTTCTTCCTGCAAGTCCAGGAAGGACAGCAATGTCATGGTGCCCTGAGTGCACCTGTGACCCTGAACAGGGGGAAACTCGGACTCCCCAAACCCCAGGCTATGAGGGAGGAATGTCTGGCATGGGGCTGGATTTACAGGGCTCCTTGGAGGTATCAGCTTCGAGCCTGTGCTTGTTAACATCTTCAAAAGATTCAGCCCAATGCTTGCTTTATCCTAATTACAAAGTAAATTTGGTGCTTCTGGAGTTGGACCAAATAAATCCACAGGTGGGGAATCCTTCCCTGACCTCCTGTCCTAGACCTCCATGAGGCTGGTACAGGCAATCAGGCAGATGTAGGGGAGATTTGATGCCCTTTGCTGCTTAACAAAGTGTGATGAAGTGATGTCCATCACAGCATGGCTGCTGCTCTCTGGCTGGAGCTCCATGGTCAGCTGCAGAAGGCAGGGCTGCTGGAAGGAGTGCAGCCTGTGGGCAAAGAGCTGCATGGGTGAGATGTTTCCTCACCATTTCCCTGTTGTCCTTCTGCCTTGGTATGGGGGCAACAGGTTTTCCATATAGTCTGCTCCTACAGGAAGAAGAAACAACAACTGATTTCAGTGTCTGTATTCAAGATTAATGCACCTAAGCAGAGATGCCCTTTATAGCCAGCATTTGTGGCACTGTACTTGGTCCTGTGCTGCCCAGCCCAGGTGTTGATGTCACCTGGCTGATGTTTGTCCCCCTCACTGTTGTATTTCCTGTGTGGGGAAAGACATGCTCCCATCTCCTGGCTGCAAATAAGCTTCACACTGCTTTGGGCACTGGTGAGAGCCACTACCACATACCACTAGCCACCAACTAGCCACATAGTCTTTGGATGAGCAATGTTAAGCACGTAGAAATACTTATTACAGCCAGGACTTTGTATAAGTGCCAAACCATGGGGAATTTTAGAGGTGGTAAAGAAATGTTGGAGAATCTGGGGTAAAAAATGTTTTTTATTGTGTTCTAGTGTGCAGAAACTGTTCTTCAGGCTGCTGTTGGGAAGAGCTGCTTAACATTGCATGGGGCTGTTAAAACAAGCTGGGCTCAACTAGGCTTCTGCCTTGGGGTGATGGCAGGGAGCTTCTCAAATAGGGCAGGAAAACACTTGTGCCTACACAAGTGATGCCTCCTCCTCCCAGGATGTCCTGACCTGTGCCCTTGGTCAGCTTTCATGCCCCAAAGCAGCTGAGGTTGAGGATTCTGAACTGTTGGAGAGGGTTCAGAGGAGCCACAAAGATGCTCAGAGGGCTGGAGCAGCTGCCCTACAAAGAGAGGCTGAGGGAGCTGGGCTGGTTCAGCCTGGAGAAGAGAAGGCTGTGGGGGGACCTCACTGCAGCCTGCCAGTCCCTGAAGGGAGCTTATAAGCAGGAGGGGATTCAACTTTTTAAAAGGGCAGATAATGGCAGGACAAGGGGGATGGATTAAAACTAAAGGAAGGAAGGGTTAGATTAGATATTAGGGGGAAGTTTTTTACAGAGAGAGTGGTGAGGGGCTGGAACAGGCTGCCCAGAGAAGTAGTGGATGCCCCGTCCCTGGGGGTGTTCGAGGCCAGGTTGGATGGGGCCCTGGGCAACCTTGTGTAGATCCAGGCCTGGAGGTTGGTGGCCCTGCCTGTGGCAGGGGGGTTGGAGCTCTGTGATCCTTGGGGTCCCTTCCAACCCAGCCCATTCTATGATTCACCCTAATGTTTCTTCAAACCCTTTGAAAAACCAATTCAGATGGCTCATTCCCAACACTCTGAGCGGGGCCACGAGCCCCATGGATGTCACTGTCATGGGTGAGAGGCATGGCAGAGCCTTGGGAAGGGACAATATACACAGCTGCTGTGTAGCTTCATCTGGCGTGTTTGTGACTTCAAAGGCAGGAACTGAGAGGTTTCTCCCAGCCTTGGCTTTGTTATTCATCTTCCCTGATGCTCATAAATTATCAACAAACAATCTCAGCTATCAAGTCGGTGAGGAGGGCTGGGTAATTATGTTTGTGGTTCAAAATGAGGGTTGTCAATTTTAATTAGGGAAAGCTGAGGGCACAGGGAATTTTTAATGTTACTACCTGAACTCTTGAGTGCTGCACAGAAAATAATTGTAAATGAAAAATTAATCAGGGCTTGGTAGGGAGTGCAGGGGGTACTACTTTTCCTCCTTTTTTATTATTTTGCTCTCTTTGAAGTAAACTTGGGTCTAGCAATACGATTCTTAACAGGTTGGCTCTTATTAACAATACAAAAAAGGTTTAGGCATATACCACAGGGTTGGGTGATTTCAAGGGGAATCAGATTTTGAAAGCTCAGGAATCATGAATATTTAAAGAGGTTTCTCAGGTACAAATTTCAGGAGCAAGTCCAGTAATCAGACAGCACCAGTCTCCAGGGCTCTGGTATCAGTAAAGCAATGCTGAGCTGTTGCCTGTCCTGGTGCCTTTGGCCATGCCTATTCCTGGAGGTTTTCCTCTGCCCTGGTGCAGGCAGGATTTGGGCTTTCCAACCTTTCCTAGGCAGGGCTCAGCAGCATGCACAGAGGAAGCTTAAAAGGTGAAGTGAATTAAATCTTGACTCCCCTGGTTTGTAATGGGAGGGATGTACTTTGTGCTCCTACAGCTACATCCCTTTGTGACAAGGATGACAGCAGGGTTTGTCCCCAGGGATGAGAGAAGGGGCAAAGGGTGCTGGGCAGTTGCTGCATGACAAAGTCCTTCTCCCTTGCACAGAGCTAAACACGGCAGAGCAGCAGTCCTATCATACCTCTTCCTCCTAAAATCAAGGGAGCTGCATCCTTTAATGTCACTGGCTGCCAGAGGGGCTGTCTGTGTGATTGCAGTTTCTGAAGAGCAGGCAAATGTCAGCCCATCGTGGGGAGTGTGGGTTCAGTTTTAATCAGCAGGCCTCTATACTCTCCTAATTTATTTTCCTTCATTTAGGCAGGGTTTGCTGGATTGTGTGTGATCTTGTGAATATTTATAATGAGGATTTTTTTTCTTTGCTGCTTCTGTGATGAACCAGTTTGGCACTTCCCAAGGATGTGCACAGTGAAGGTTAAACTGAAAAGGGCCTGATCCTGTCCTGACATGATCTTTGGAGCATTAGCAGAATTATGTCAGGTGGGATTTTGGCCTCTGTATATTTGCTAGGAAGGGATTTTCATCAGCCAGGTAAGACTATCTTGCTTCAAGTGTGCTTGGTATCAGCAGAGCTGGGTCCAAAATACTCTCAGCATGGCAGAAAGATGTTTTAGTGGGTCAACTGCAGCACGTGGGCTCACATTTGCTAGTGTAATTCTATAATGGTCACGCTGTAGACCAGTGGCTGGTAATTGTAGCTGTTAAGTCATAAAGAATAATGAGAAAAAGGCAATTATTTTTTGCTACTACATTCTTTTATTACAGTAATAACATGGTAACTCTGATTGGAAATACTTTGGGTCACTCAGCTGATGCTGGTAGAGAAGGTGAGCTTGTTTATAACTGATTACAGCCCTGACTGGCTTCACAGCCCTGCTTAGAGTCTGATGCAAAACCAGCTGGATCAGCTGGCAAGTGAAAGTCTCTTGTTAGTCTCTCAGTGCCATGGCATGTCAACTAGTCCTTAGACTGCCAGTAAACAAAAAGCCTGACTGATGTTAGTTCTGCTAGTAAAAAGTGAGCTCAACTTTACTGTTGTTGGCAGGCTCAGGGTCTTGCCCCTTTTGCAGAGTGATTCAAGTGGTCCCAAAAAGCCTGTAAACCTCTGTGCTGTGGGGTGAGCGGGTATCAGCCCATCCTGTTCGTAGGGGTAAGTGCTGAGGGTCAAACATGCCTCTGCTTCCAGCACTGCTGTAACACCAGGGAAGGCAAAGGGCTGGTGTGTCTGTGTCCGTCCCCCTCCCCACAAAATCTCACTGTGGAGTTTCCAGGTGCCTGCCAATGCACATGGGCAAGGTCAGAAATGAAGGGAAGAAATGAGAGGAGCTTCTGTTGACCCAAACCTCACTGATCCCAACTCAGGCTCTGGATAAATCTGCCTTGCTGGTGCCTTAGAAATTCCAGCTTCTCTTGCTGCAGTTACTGACTTGTAGCCAGGCCTGAGGAACAGGGATATTCCTGCTGAGGAAGGCTTGTAGCCAGGCTGGATGGTGCTGTGTGATTTGTTCTTGTACCGCAGTACCCAGCTCTTCAGCTGTCTGACACTCCAGCATTTGGAGGAAAAATGTGCACATATGAGGTGTGCTCCTGGGAGCCTTCACGTTTGCTTCTGCATTTTGCAGCCCATTGTGCCTCAAGCTTTGCTGTGATTTGAGGACAGGAGGTCAAAGTCTGGCAACAAAACCATTAGGCCCCAAGTTTTAGAGACAGAAGAATCTTGGATGTGATGAACACGCGGTTACTCGTCTCCTATTTATTATCCTAGCTCAATGCAACCAACCCAGTCCCTTGTAGCAGAAGATCTGGCCCATTTATGGGTTTATTCTGTCGTGAACAGACAAGCTGTGGGATGCTGTCCTGTAAATTGTATGGTGCCCCCAATTATTTCTCTCCAGGAGCTGCCTTTGTTCAGCCCTCTTCCCAGGCGAGTGCCTGGCATTGTCCGGAGGGCAAGAAGTACTGTCATTCATCTGCACTGTGGCAGAGAGCTGTAAACTGTCTGGCTGCAAATGGGATAGAGGGTGGTAATTAAAATGTGCTCTCCTGATATAGAAGGAGGTTACAGATGAGTATTTATCGGGTCCCAGGTCTTCAACAGGCTGGTAAAATACCAGAGCACATCAAAAACAACAGCTTAATTAAATGGTGCTACAGTTTTAAATTGGCCTAGGAAAATTGTTGGTGTATTTTCTCTACATAATACATTCAGAAAGTGATAAACAAGAACAAGCATAGATAAAAATTTGAGTTGTTGGCCCAACATATCGAAAAATGCAGCCAGGGATAAAGCATTTGACTGGGCTTTAGGAGAATTAACTTTGTTCTGCTGCTGGCTACCTCCCCAAGCATCCCCTGGGCTCTGCATCACCTTTGCTCTGGCTGTGAAGATGAAGAGAAGGCTGGCTTGCAAAGCTGGCCCTGTCCTGTAGATTCTTGCTTCCCAGGGCAGTGCTGCCTGTACCTAGAGGCTGAGTTTGTCTGAAATAGATGTTATGGGGTTATAAATGGCAAAGGGATGAGGCTGAGCCAGCAGTAAGACGGGGAGCAGGGTGACACAGTAGCTTCCAGTTACCACCCTGCAGCTGTGCCAGGCACAACCTGAACTGTGTTAAATTGCAGGGCAATCCCCTGCTTTCCTCAGGCCTTGAGACCAAGGAGATAGAGGGGATAACAAGGCTTCATCAGTGGGATTTAAAAAATGCTAATAAGCCACAAGTTGACCCTGGCCTGCTTCTGCATGCCTAGAAATGTTTCATTCAGTGAGGGTGTTCAATGGGCTGGTCCACAGATCATCGCCTATGGTCAGGGAGCTCTGTTAAACCAAGCAAAAGGTCTGACCTCAGCTCCCACAGTCCAATGTGGATTATTTTTGGAGCTTACCACCCAAGTGTGGCATTAGGCTTTATGCCCAGGAGCAGTTGGTACATGCAAGGAGACTATGCTGGTCACAAGCGATGCCCAGCTGCAAACACCCCAGCAGGGACCAGCTAGCAGTGCTCCAGCACAGTCCTTGGAGGGCTTTTGGTCCTTGCTATGAAGCTGTTCCCAAAGATGAATGTAAAGAACCGCAAGCGCCTTCTTCCCTGTCTGTTTGCATTTGTGGGATCTGACCTACTTCTCCTTATTTGTAACACAAAAGTCTCCCTTGTTTCCTGACTTGCAGCAAGCTACTGCAGGAGTGCTCAGTGCCTGGGGGCCTTCGCTGGCTCCAGGAGGGAGCCCCAGCATCTCCTGCCCCAGTGAGCTTCACCTTTGAAAAGCTGCTCTCTGTGGAAGGAAGGCAGTTTTGGGGATGGCTGGTGCCAGCACCGTGGGTGGTGAGCAGGATGTGTCCCCAGCCTTCCTTCTCCAACAGTCCCTTCCTCAGAGCCATTTTTCCTGTGTCAGAGCACAGGGGCTGCTGCCTTTTGGATCCTAAAGCCTCAATGAGCAAATCTTCAGCAAGATCCTACTTTGTGTGGCCACAGCCTCTACCTGTCTCTGAAGGAGGAGGATGGTCAAACCACTGCAGGGCAGGTGCCCTCTCTGAGGCCTGAAGCAGCATCGCTTTATGTGGTAATATTGCAGTTAAAGAAAACAAGGGGTGAAAGGGAAGCATGAAGATGCTCTGCCACTGCTCCTCCTGTGGGTTTTACCCCAGGGTGACTACCTATTGGCATTTGCCAGGGAGAAATGGCTGTTATGAGCCAGGAAAAGGGCACCCAGAATGCACTGAGGATTCTGGAAGGACTGAAACAGTGAGGAAACAGTAATATATGCTCTTTCCCCTTGTAAATATTTCTTCAAAAGACATTGCAGCTATCTGGGATGCTCTTACAAACAGCAAGTCATAAATGATGGCTTTCTTCAAGCGGTGTAGACTGGAAGCTTAGCTAAATACATCAAATTAACTGTCAAAATAATCTTCCAGGATGTGATGAGCCCAAAGATTAAACAGCATGTTATTTCTTTTCTGTGCTTTTTTATCTTAGCAAAGGGGATTTACAGTAGATTCCAAAATCCATATTTTAAATGAATTGCAAATATTTTCTTGTAGACTTGGCCCATATGAAAAGGATTATTACCCAAAACAGCCCCTCTGTCAGGGGGAATGTAGGTTAAAGAGAAATGAGAATGTAAATAAAAGTAAAGGTTTTACAGTGAATTCTGCAGGGGGCATGTTTATTTTCTCCTTTGATTCTTCAAGCCTGGCTTCCTATGCAATTAAAGGGTCTAGCTCTTCATTGCAAAACATATGATCATTTCGTTTGTGTCATCAGTAAATATTTGGGCTGAAACTGTTTAAACATAAGCTTTCAATAAGCTTTGTTTTGCTTTTCCCTTTTCTCTGGCTGAGTCTTGCTCTGAATTTCCATAGACTAAAAATACATCATTTTGTTTGAAGAGCTTAGATGATCTTGTTCATTTTTTCTGTTTATCTATTACCAGGAAAGTCTAATCCTTCTTTGATTGATGTTCAGCGTCACGTAGTTAAACAGCAATACAGAATATGCAGCAGGGAGTTGTTATTCTTAACCATGCTCTTCAGGTACCTGAGCCCACTGCTGACATAGTGCATCCACCACAGATTAAACTGTATTGCCCTAACAAAGCTCACTGCCAGAGGCTGGGAGCAGAAATGTTAACAAATAGATGCAAAAAGGTGATAAAAGACAGAAATGGCAGAGGATATTAGGAGGCACAGGGCAAAGAGAGATTGGTGGCAGTCAATCCTGATTTTTGAGATAACAACATGACTCTGAGGCACTATTCTCCACGTTGTTCATGTTTGAGCGCTGACAGGGAAGGATGGGGTGTGCCCAATGCCTGACTTCAGCCTTCACTGTGATATTTATCCATGTATTCATCTGGGTCTCTGCATCTCAGCTTCCCTTCTAGGATGTTTTATGGGGAGCAGCTGGTGCTTGCTTTCATTTATTGAAAGACCTGTAGGATAACGAAGCAGGGAGAGGAAAAGAAAGCTAAAGCTTCTGAAGGATTTCCCCATTTACTGTGCTTTGGGATGCTCGTGTCAAAGTTTAAAAAGTAACATTAATTACAGGCATCTAGAAAGAGCCATAATCGTCTGTCATTCATGGTGACAGAATGACATCTCCTGTTTGGATGGTTCAGCAGTCTTAGGAGCCCAGGCTACAGTGATAACTATATCTGACAGCCTCAGGAGAGGAGTTTGACATTTTGGATGTATGTGTGCACAGGAGAGGTGGTGTTGCAACACAGGTATGTGCTGGAGCCTTCCATAGACATAGAGCAAACAGGTATTTTCAGCTGGAGCAACTTTTAGTTTGGATAAAGGGGGAAATAAGCTTCAAAGAAACAAGCACTGAAGGTGGGGTGTCCCTCCTGCCCCCCATACAGCTTGTATCACAGATTAACCACTGCAGCCAGAGTCCCGTTAAGCTAGATGCTATACACCTCTAATGACATTAATGACTCCAGCTTCATCTGTTGGCTGTTTGGAGAAGCTTAAACTGTGGTAACTCTGTTGTGCTGCTTATTCTTGCTCAATCCCCCTTTTTACCTGAGAGATGTGAAAATGCAGCCTGCCGTCTCCATGGAGCTGGGCTGTGGGCTGTCTCCTGGCTCAGGAACCCAGTTGGGGGGACCTCCTCTGAGCCTGAACTTCATCCTTTTTGCCTGAAAACTGTCTTGGGGATTTTCTTGCTTTTAGGATGAGTCTCAGGGAGAAGTGCTTGTTTGGAAAAGAATAATACTAATAAAAGTATAGTAACTGAGAATTGGCCTGGTTTTTTCCCTACATCTATGATGCTATGAATGCAACTGTCATCAAAATCTTGTTTAAGATGCCTAAACTGAGTGAACTGGGCTGGAAGGCAGCAGGGGCAGGAGTGCCCAACCCAAATAATGGGCTCAGCATGCTGAGGCTCACCAATTGAGGACTGGTAGGCACCCATAAGCTGACTGACAAATGACCAGTATCATGTTTCTGTGCAAAGCAGGGCATCATAACATCAGATCTTTTTCTGCTGGGTGTTGGGTTCTTTTTCCCCATCCCTGTCAGATATCAATCTCTTGAAAGGCTGGCATCTCGCATATCGTCCCTGGCTCTGACTTCTCTATGTGTCTGCATAAAGCAGACCTGCTGGCTCCTGTTCAGCTCAGAGCTATGTAGGAATCAGGAGACCCTGCTTGCATTGCTGCCTGCCCCACAAAATGTTCCTGTGTACCCCCGTTGCCTGTGTGCTGCTGTGGCTAATCCCTGAGTTACCCCACAGGTAGTTACCACGCTTGGGGTTGGTCAGACAGCTCAAGTGTATGAGAAACGCAGCATCCTCATTGCTCTTGAATAATAATGTGTCACAAGAGGTGAGAGCCATTTGCCTGTGAAAATCGTTAACAACGTGTACATTAATAATAATAGAAATGAAGAGAAAAGAAGAAAGCTTAAAAAAAATCTCCATCCAACCCCAAATCCAAGCTAAATAATGTAAGGAGTGTCTCCTGTGATCTTCTCACTACAGATTAGATCAATAGCAACATCCAAACGAAGCCAGAGAGTGGCTCCGAGCCCAGAGCTTTGCAGCACTGGCAGAATTCACTGCCCTTATCATGGTTTATTACACAAATCTTTTCCCTGCACAACCAGGTTTCCTGGTTGGCTAATATACAGCCATTGCAGAAATAAATATTTTGTTAATTTTTTTTTTTCTTGCTAGGGGAGAGATGGAGCAGTAACTCTTTGCTGCCACTGGGGAAGAATATGCAAAGCTGGTTCTTCAAAAGGTCAGGGCTACATTAGACACTGTGAATACAGATAGAAAAGGAAATTTGCACTCATTTTGCCCTTTGGGTGGATGCTAGACACTGCAAAGTTTGGTTTGCAAAGTATTTTTTTTTATCCTTACAGGATAATGTCTGCAGCCTGGACTCTTTGAGGAAGTTGGTAAGAATTTCTGCTGGGTCTTGACATGGGCTTTCTAACAGACACGATGCTGCTTTGTTCGCTGTGTTTATTTTTCTCCCTCAACTGAACCAGTCTCATAGTGTTTATTGTGTAGTTCATTATTTATACCGCAGCATTCAGCTGCCCTCATCGGATCAGCTCCCTCTGTGCAAACACACAGTGGGAAAGTCCCTTCTCTAAAGAGCTGTAGCCATTGGTGCTAATTAGAAGACAAAAGTGCCTGCTGCTCTCCCCTACTTTGTTCTCACTCACAATAACAGGCAGCTTGTTTTCCTCGAGGTCCCAGGAGATGATGGGATTGTACCTCCCACAGGTCTTCTGCCAAGAGCCAGCGCCTGGAGGGTGCTGGTTCAGAGCTGTGGGTGGAGGATTTGTCCATCCTGTGAACAGATGAAGATTTGCAACCTGCTCCTTTCCTGCAAGATGCCAAAGTCGTAGCGTGTCATTGGGTTTTTTTTAACACAAAATAAATATCTCAGCCATGGGAAATTGTCATCCAGGTATCTCTACGTTAGGCAACCAAAGAAACCTTGCTTTTCTTGACAGGAATGCTGTATGAGCTGAGGCCATGGTAGCATCCTCCAAACACGCTGCCTTCACTTCAAGGACTTAAAGCTGCAACTTCATCTTCCATCTTTCTTGATCTGAGAGCTTTCCAGTGTGTTTGGGAAGATATGAAGAAACGGTTTCCCACGTTCCTGATTATTACACAAGGGGAGTGTGGTATACAATGAAAATTAAAGTGATTTATAACATAGAACGCTCCAAAGGATATACAGCATGGGGAATAAGAGAATCACTGGAACACAGTCTTTTGGCAGCACATGAAAGCCCAATAATGATCTTGGAAATGTATCGATTCAGGGATTAGCATGAAAGGCATCCAGCTAGGATGCTTTTGGTGGCATCACTGGAGACCTTGAGGAAGGTCAGTAGATCCCATTGACTCTCAGTCATTCCAGCTGGAAGTTGGGTAAGAAGCAAAAACCTCATGGAGGACCAGATGCTGTATCCACAGTTATTGTTCCAGGGTAAATAAGAGGAAAACGCTTTTCATTTGTTTGAGCAGCTGTTGTTCTCCAGTGAATCTTCCACTTCACCATTTTCAAATGCAAATTGGCTAAGTAACTGTACATATTGCAAAAGATAATTAAAGATAAGGTATCATTTAAATACATAATTCTACTGCATATGAGCCACGCTTCGATAGCGCAGTCCAAAGGGTTACAAGTGTAGTGACACAGAAAAAGGCAGTTGTGCTAGCCAGGCACTTTTCTCTTGACTGCATTGCACAGGGCTCTTTGAGAGAGGCCAGCAAAGTAACATCACGAAATAAGACCTGGAGGACCTGAAATGGTTTTAGTTTTAAAGTACAGCTGCTATGTCAGTCGCTTCCCCATCTCCCTGTCAGCTGTTTCTGCAGTGAGGGTCATTATCTGCGGCTAGAAATGCAGACGTGGCACCATAGATAGGATGCAAAGAATACCCTATACCTTATAGAAAGATAACACCACGTCAGGCAAGAACCAGCAACCTGACCCTGCAGCTGTCCTCTGGGCCCTGCACAGCCTCATGAGATGGGATGGGAGAGCTGAGGCCACACATGAGATCGAGTCCTGCAGACACTCCTCAACAGGACACTCCCGTGTCATGGCATTTCTGCACACCTGCCCTGCTGCTCGGCTCTGGTCCGGTGCTCCAACTCCTACACCTCCTGTGCAAAGGGCCACACTCCACCGCAGAGGATTCCTGCCCAAAGCATCGTGGTCAGCGATCCTCTGCTCCAAGTGCTGTGCCAATCTGGTGATGAACAAATGGTGACCCCTCTACAACTGGAGGAAGACGGTAACCGATTTTAGGTGGGTTTTGTGATACACAAGTCTGACTGTAAACTGTACAGCTTCTTAATTAATGACTTGCTGGCTTCATTCCCAACTCACGGCTGCTTCATTTATACTATTCCAGTCACATACACTCTCGAAACAGCTTTGGCTTTTACAGATGCAATCCAACAGATGAATAAATAACAATAAGTTCTGGCTGAGATGCATTCAGGAAACACTTGATAGGAAGTAATTTATTTTACTTTATTATTTAGCAAGCCAATATATAAAATTACCTAACACAACAGTAGATCAGCTGATGCACTCACTCTCTATTAACTTTCGGGCGCTGTAATTGAAAGGCGTAAGTATAGTTTTGGAGAGGGAGTTATGTAAGGAAGAGGATTTCTTAAAAAGACAAGGTATTTTCAGGGTTTCCTGAATGAATAGTGTACAGAAATAGTCCTGCATCATCAGGCTTTTAAAGTATCAATCTCTAATCTAAGCTTCATCTTAAAGAGCTTACATCTTAGGTTGGTTTTAAGGGAGTCATGACTGAAAACGCTGACGTAAGGATTCCAGCTGGAACCACCTGTCCTCAGGCACAGACTTCCCACCATGAGGATGAGGGGCTGGTTGTGCCCCCCAGGAATGGACCATCAGCTTAGATCTCCTTGCCCTTGGCTCTGGAAGCAGAGCCCATTGCACTAACTCATGTCTAACATGGAAATGGAGCGGCATACACTGTGAGAGTGACACTCCAAATTAAATACTGCCAAAGCAAAGTGTCTTCTTGTGTGTACAGTTCTTTTCTTGGGAGGTTAACGCAGGGTGCCAGTGTCTCGGCCAGTTTCTGTGCTTCTCCCTCCTGCCACAGTCTTCAGAGAAACTCATCACAAGTATATGGGTAATCCTAGAAACAGGGAAGTCTAAAATGAACCTTAAGTAGCTTGGCTGCCCATGCACAAACAGTGTCTCTGCTTTGACAACACGATGTGGACAGACTCCTCGGAGTCGTAGGAAACCAGAGAGGGTAGAAGAAAGAGCAGCCAAGTATGTTCCCCTGGCTGTAAATAGCCACTAGTGCAGCAAACCCTTTTGTTAGAAACAGGGTGTTTATTACTGAAAAATAAAGCTACAGGGGTAAGGGTGAGAACTGGAGGAACTGTGGGCTCACTGGCTTTGGATCCCCCAGATGCCTAGGAAAGGAAGGCAGACCTTCAGTAACTCCAACAATAGGAGGGGTTTTTTTTTTTCATTTTTAGGATTTTTTAGTGGTATTCTGATCTGTCTCTTAGGTAAAAGAAACAGCTTGAAATACTTAGCCCCCAATCCTAAAAATGGAAACCAGTTAGAGGTCTCACAGTATCTGGATTAAATAGATGCACGAGTCTTTGCAGAAGAAGAAATACAGTCATCTTCTCTGAAAACCTTGTGTCCCTGTTTTGTAGAAACAACCAAAAACTGAGCCAGGGTAACTGAGAATGTTATGGTGGGTCTGGATCGTAAAAAAAATGTAAATGGAAATGTGTCTGTCACATACAAAGAGAATAAGAAAGTTGAGCGTGTCGTACGCCTCAGCTGGTTTATTTGTCCAGGCATTTATTTAGCAGTCGTTCTAGTAGGTTTTCTACCCCTTCAACTTTGTGAAATCGTAGAAAATGACAGAGTTTCTTTACAAAGCTTTGCGTGGTTATGTGGAAATAAAACTCTCTGTTGCTTAGGAAGGCTACAACATGCAAGGAATTCGTTGGTGTCTTTAAAACTGGAATATTATTCTATTTAATACCAGAACATTTAGCAGAAATTAAAAAATCATTTAGTTCATCGTGAGATGTGTCTAGAAAGCCAGAAACCTGAAACTAAAGGGTTTGGCAAGTAAAGAGAGATATACAATTCTTGGAGGGAAAATTAAGAATAACCTAAAAGCTTAGTGAAAGAAATCCTTACTGGTGTAACTTCTTTCATTGTGTTTAAGAAGGCAGTTAAATGTGTGAGGCTGACCAGTGTGTAAAAAAGAGTGTTCAGATATAGATAAGTCACTTCTAAGACAGGGAAGGTTAAGTGACTTTGAGCACTAACAATGTCCCCAGGGTTCGATGGGATAAAATGAAGAGGGAAACATAACCAAAGAAAATAGCATACTGAATGTACTAGAAAGAGCTGCCATCAATTAATTTCTGGGGTTAATGGTAATGCAGAGCAACATGACACAAGTCTGGGAGGAACTGGTAGAAGAGAAGAGCTTCGGGCAAGGAAGGGCAGTGGGGATGAAACCCTCCTCTCCCGTTACCACCAAACACTTGTCCAGCTCCCCATGTCCTGCCCAAAGGCACAAACCACCAAGCTGTGCCTGGCTGCCAAACTGCCTGAGTTACCAAGACACTCCAAATATATATACACATTCATATTATATCTCTTTCGCTCCCATATATAAATATAGGTAACAGTGTTCTGATATATCCAGCTCAGATCCTGGAACTGGTTTCCCATTTCTGTGACTCATTCCCTGAATACACAATGGCATTTTTTTTGTCAGTGCCCCAAAAGAAAAAACCCAACTTCACTACCTATTTTGAATGATTTTCTGTGTATTTTAGTTCTGGTCCTGAAGTGATAAGATCCTGAGCATCCCAGAAGCCCTTCTCCACACCACAGCAAACCCACGTTGTGTTGTGCACTGCAGCATGGCATGCACACTTGGTGATGATAATTCCTGAGACAGTTTAGCTGCTCTTTGAGGAATTAGTTAAACCTCCAGCTCTACCTACAGCTGAGGAGTTTGTGGGGGTGGGGACACTGCATGAAAATTAGGCAGCGCGAGACAAATATAGAAGCTGTCAAGGGAAGCTTGTTTCAAGTATGTCCCCCCAAACCCACCAGACTATTATTCTAGCCATAAATACGTCCTTCAGTGTTTGTTTTTCTTAGAGTCTGAAAGGCCTGTTTCTAACATTGTGAAGCCTCAGCTGTCATATCTGCTTTCCTCTTATTGCAAGCTATGCACTGAAGCACCGTGCCCTTTCATATCAAATACATCATTAAAATAGATCCTTTCCCCCCCCCTCCCCCAGAAATACACTCTGGGTGCAGTTACTCAAGCATTTTCTCTAGGAGCCAAGCCAACCTAGGATGTTCCCACCTTCCTGACCTGCTTCTACTCACACACACCATTTCCATCCCCTCACATGTGTGGGGCTGCCCCATGAATTCGATCCATGTGCATTAAAACCAGTGCTCTGAAAAACACACGTCTCAGCACATCCGAGGGGGCATCTACCCCCGGCACAGAGACAGGGAAGGTGTCCTTGTAACCACATCTTCAGACACTGCTAATGGCTGTTTCTGCTGCTCAGGGGCACTGCCCAAAGCAAAGACTGAGAGCAGTGAAGAACCTGACCTGAAACCTTTATGTATTTCTCAAGCAGCCAGTGAGAGACCAGAACCAGTTATCTGTCTCTAATGGCACTCTCTTTAGGCGTTTCCCCAAACAAAATTAACACCCTTAAATCCCCAAATCAATTCAGGTTCCACATTTCGCTATGATTAAGTAACATGCTGCTATTTATTTAATCCTCTTTGGGAACAGCAAAGCTGCTGGGAGAGACAAGCCACATTTATTTTCAGGTATTTCAAATCCATCACACTCCTGTACTCATAGATACATATGGAGATTTATATCCTCAGTACAGAGAAATCTATTCAGTGAAACAAAACACGAGCATCTCAGATGCAAATCAGAGTGAACCTTCAAAGCTGAACTGCAGTCTCATGTCCTCCTTGCAAACAGAAATCTCCCCAAAGACCACAGCTCCCAGCATGCACTGACTCTAATGGCATTTCTGGCACCAGGGTGACAGCTTGCACAAAGAACCAATTAACCTGCTTTGGCAAAACAGGAATGAGTGGGAAGAATCGTGCCCACAGCTGCTCTGCATTCCTGAAAATCTGGCACAGCTGCCAGCTTTGCAAGGTTACCCTGCACTTCCAGCTAGTGAAAAATTGCAAGCTGCTTTGATGGGGTTGTTGGGAGGAAGAGGGATGCTAAAAATGGCTTGTGGAGAGCTTGGTGAATGCTGTGATACCATGGGAAGGGAACTGAATGCACCTCTGTGAAGAAATGTGGGTGGGGTGTGTTTGTTTTGGGGAAAATCCTTTAAGTCAAACTTGCAAAGGGGCAGAACAAAAGGTAAATCATACCACGAGGGGTGTTGGCATCCTCAGCACTCCAACAAGCTGTTCCACCTAATGAATGAACCCGTGGTCAGTGTTTCGGGGATAAGGCCAAAAAGCTGCAGCTCTGTGACACAGGTGCAGGCCCCTCCATAGGGGTTTTGTTCTGCTGCCTTCAGACAGCATTGCTGCCAAACTCGTGGCCAGTCTTGTCAACCAGCTGCCACCACGGGGCACAGCGAGTGTCCCAGGAGGGAAGCACCCATCATTTCCAAACTGCCTGCTGCACTTGGTTGCTGTTAAGGTGTGTATGAAGTTTAACTCGCTGTGAAGAGATAGAACCCCACTGGTACTTATCACCTTGGCCTGGGGTACTTATAGTTGCATTACCAGTGGCATCAGCAAAGTCTGGCAGGAGCTGGAGAGCAGCAGCGTCAAACCCACCGTGTTCCCTGAGCTTCTTTGTCTACTTAGCCCGGCATGGATAAGACAGGCCTTTGCTGGAGGTGAGGCAGGCAGGCAGCCCCAGGCAAGACATTGATTAAAACCACCTCACTCTGGTGAGGGGGAAGAAATCACACCGTGTCTTGGAGCCAGAGGGAGTAGGGGGGCATTTTGGAATCTCCATGCCCTTTTGAACCAACCTGCGGACTGGAGGGTCCCCAGTGTTCCCATAAGCTTCAGCAGTGCTTGAAGTCTTCCAGCACCTCCGCCTTCCCATGCCAGGCTCCATCTAGACCCCAGTGTGCACATCTGTGGGGAAGCTGGGCTGTCTCCAGGGTGCTTTCAAAGGAGGCCTCCACACTGCCCCGAGTATAGGGATGGCAAGTCCCTTTAAACCATTCCTGGTTTTTTCCCTACTGTGAAAAGGCTGGATGAGAGATAAGTTAACTGGGGACAATAAATCCTCTCTATTCTCACATCTGATTTTGGAAAATCTTAAAAATAAACCCATTTGTGTCCTCTATCCCTGCTCAGAGTTAAGGACTTGGGTGTATATTCGTACAAGATGTACATCTATAAAAATCTTCACCTCCTCTTCTCCCCCACACATGTCCTAACATATTGTAGCACTTGAAATTCTTCAGTTGCTTGGTAAAAAAATGCTCCGGAGAACGATCAAAGGTTAATGAACAGTTCAGCCAAGGAGCAGACCCAGCAGAGATAGCAGTTCTTTAAGGCTTTCAAACAGCTGACAAGAAACCATCAACAAGTATTTGTGGCCAGGGATAAAGAGAAACATCTTTTTGAACATATCCAAGCATGAAACCTCCGTGGTAGTTACCTTATATTATTATCCCTACATGTCAAACCATGTCATTTTTATGAAGAGGACTGATTCATATATGACAGCAGCAACTTTTTACAGCCCTCAGGGGTTCTGAGTTCAATAGCTAAGATCTGAGCAGTAGAACTGTAGTCTGCAAGCCCCTAATAAATGGCAGTGGGAGGAAGATGAGTGTTGCGTTCTCGATCCTGTTACCAGACTTTAGTAAGTATTGCCTGCCAGGGCAGTCAATTTGCTTTCAGCATTCAATAAAAATTGTCCTCATGGAGCAGTGCTTTTTTTTTTTTTTTTAAAAGAAAAATTTCTGTGTTTCTCATCTTTTACAATAGAACTGTCCTCAGAGTGAGGGTTTTTCGCTTTCATGCTGGGAAATTCTTAAGGATATTTATTTATGCTTTGCAAATGTTCATATTATAAAATGAATGTATTTGTGTTGTTTGTGCTACTAGAGTACTGAGAGCTCCACTCACCTGAAAGCATGGTCAACAGTCCTTCAAGACAGGAGACCAAGGTTGCTGGAATGGTTTATCTGGACCTTAGCCTACTCCTGCCTGAGGTCTGAGACCTCAAGAAAGACAACAACAACAGCAGCCAGCAAAGCCTCAATGGTCTCAACAGCAAGTCATGACAAAGCATCATCACCTCACATGGGCTCTAGTTTGGGTCATAACAGCAGTGGTCAGAAGGTAGGGACTCATCCCAGAGGGATGATGTTGGGTGGTGCCAGAGGAAGTGGTTGATTCACATTCTCTGAGGTTAATTACATGGTGGATGCTGATGAACTGGGCAGAGACTTTAAAATCTATAAGGTATTTTCAGTGGGAATTTATCATCATGCCTATTCTGTTATTGATTGAAAGGGCAGTCACAAGACATCCGGATCTTACTGATTAATTTAGATATGCTAACGATGGATGTATTCTAAATAGAGTTTGATGCACTAGTGGATTGTTTCTCTTTATTTTTATTTTCCTGTTGCCATGGCACTGCATATGCAAACACTCCTTCTTTAAAAATATCAAATATGAAAGCAGATTTAAAGCATTTTAGAACTTAAGCGCTGGGATCAGAATAACATGTGTGGTGTTTTGACATGAGCTGAAAATATATCCAAAGGCTCCTTTCCAGCATGCTGACAAAATATATAAATTAGCCTGGCAAAGGTCTGGCTCCCACCAGAGCTCCCAGCTCAGTGCAGAGCTCTGATCCAGCTGAGCAGCTGAAGCCACTGCCTCTGATACCTGGTGAATCATCACTTTTCTAGCATAGACTGTACCTGTGGTCCCAGTGAGGACTGCAGGGAAGCCAGTAGCTCACTGCCTCTGAATTCCATGATAAATTAGCATGGGTCTGTGCCTGGCTGGTACAGTGGTGGCTGAGAAAGCCCCATGATGGTATTAGCTATTGGGTCAGTGGGAAGAGAGGGAGCAGAGTCAACCCTCGGGGTGATGGCAGGGAAAGACAGCACTTTCTAGGAAGGAACACTGAGAACCACGTCTCTACGTCCCTGTACCAGCACTCCCTTAAGGAGATATTCAGTGTCCTGGATCCAGTGTTTAAGAGAGACAACCTGGAGCAAGCTAAGGCATTTTTGGTGCTTGGTTAGCCCTTTCCCAAACACATCAGTTTGCAAGACTCAGGGCTCAACCTGTCACCTTCTCTTGGATTTAGTTTTCAGTGCACAGCCCCCTGGTTAAAATGCAACCTGCTGCATTGTATGCAGCAGCCCCAGCCGGGTTTGCTCCAGGTTTCTGCTCCGAGCTTCACCTCCACACTCGTGCTTTTAATTTTAGAGCTGTGACAGTTAGTGCAAACAGGCTGGTGGAGGCATGAAATGTCCTTGAGTAACTCTGAAAACAAAAAAGCAAATTTATTTAAGGATGTTTCTTCCTATGGCTGATGGATAAAGTTCACCCTCAGGCTTGGAAAGGTGCAGACTTTAAGTCCCCTCGTAAAGAAAGGGATTTTCCCTTGGAACACAGCAATACCCTGATAAAATCCTCAAAACCACAGGTTACTTTTATTGAGTTTGGTATTTATTTAGGTGCCTAAATCTGGGTCCTAATTTTAGGCATCCATTTTTACAGCATTGAGAGCCCTGGCCCTGATAATACCAAAGGCACAGAAGTATCGTAAGGAAGAATTTAATATGAAGAGTGCAATTTCCTTTAAAGCATTACAGATTCTGTGATTTACACTTCTAATTCCTACAGATGCTCTGGAAAAACCCACTTTAAGTGTTTGTCAGGCACACTAGGACTGCTGGTGGGAAGTGCAAATTCAAAGCACTAATATTATTGCTTAGCTATTGTATCTAAAATAGAAAGGGGCCATGTGGTCTTAAAATGTCATTTGAAAAAAAAGAAATCTTCCCCTAGAGAGATCAGCTTTCTTCTTCCAGGAATTCTCTGCTCCCTGGCAGATCTGCAGTATTGAAGGGAGACATGTTCGTGTCTCGACTGCTCTCACAGATACTGAAGGCAAATCTCCCAGAGGAATGCATGCGGCTGCTCTAGTGCTTGTGTTTTGTTTCTGCACCTTGCCTGTGCTGTCCTGCAGCTCAGGCTGGCACTCTGCTGTTGATAAAATACCAAACATGAAGGTGGCATTGGAAATCAGGTCAGCGACTGGTTTAGCTGTTCCAGTCACTCAATAGCACATCCATACTTGGTGACACACATCCCAAGGAGGCTCACCTTTGGAGCAAGACCCCCTCTCTATATTGCTACTTCTAAACAGGATCTATATTTTGCTGTTTAGAGCTATACTTATAGTAAGATATTGCAGGTGCAAACAGTCCCTCACTGTGCTCACTCCACCTTCCCCCAACAGCAGGTGATGGGGGGAACATCCTTTTAGGCTGGAATCACTGCCAGCTGTGCACTGCCCCTCCCAGATGTTTTATAGCTGTGCTCTAATGAGCTATCAGTTTAGGGAATGCAGTTACTCTAATGTGTGTTTGAGGTGTGTTTCCCCCCTTATTCCTACACTATCCATTTTTTGAAGCTCTCCTGTGATGAGAATGGTTCTTCAGTCCCAAGTAAGCAGCAGTCCCTGGGCTAATTTGGTGCTGAATGTTTTCAATTGCTGTGTTTCGCTTCTGTGGGTTTTGAAGTGGATGAGATCAAGTGGGTTTTCTTCTCACACTTTGCTTCCAGGCTCCTGTGAGTGCCCTGGGATAGTCTGCCAAGGAAGGAGGTCTGTGCCCCAGAAAAAATAGAGCTGGGCTGAGGTTCTCCTGCTCTTTATAGCCTGCTAAAAATACGAGACTTGTGTGCTTGTCTCTTGTTATGATTGCATATCATCCTCTGTAAAACTAACCACAGCTAGTGTTTGTGGGTTGTTTGGGCACACAAAGATGTTTGGTGATATATGGTCAAGTTAATTCATGTATTAATGGAATTTTTTGGGTTTGCTTTGTGGGGTTTTTGCCTGTGGTTGTTATGTTTGAGCTTCGATACGCCATTTATGAATTACCAAATGCTCTGGAATTGGGTGAACTTAAAAAAAAGCACTTAGCAGCTCTTGGTGGACAGGTACTTAGTGATTTTTAAAAGAGTTCAACACCTATTGTACTGAGAGCTCTGAAAATAAAAACCGTTGAAGAGAGGATGAAAGATGTTTCATCCTGAGGTATAGAAAGTGCTCGACCTTTTGTCTGCTGCATCCTCCTGTCACTGCAAGCTGTCTGGCACTGCAGTGAGCTCCACAACATGTTTATGAAGGAGCTGTTTCTCACCTCAAATAAGAAAGGGGTTTCTCACAGCTGTTTTCCCAGTAGTCTGGACTTGTAAGCTATGCAGGTCTTCCTTTGACTTACGACAGAGTGGAGTTTGTAGGGGTTTGTGGTGGTTTATGCTGGTATAAAAAGAGGTAACATACAGAACCAGGAATCTGGGGAGGAAAAAAGATTGGGGAGAAGTAGTAAACCTTTTACCAGATTTGTTTTCACTGCATAAGCATTTTGGGGGGTGGAGGGGGGCACAGAATTGGCAACGAAGTGTTACTTGGTCTGTAGTAGCTACTGTCTCTCAGGCAACCTGAATACTTGCTGTAACTACCCTTTCCTAACTTAGGACCTCTGGTTGATAACAGAGCATCTGCAAGCCCCAGAACAAAGGTCTCAGTGTCTCACTACAAAGAAATTACTCTTTTTTTACCCCAGTTGTGTTTCATCCATGTGCTCCAGGTGCATGGCAGCCAGGCAGTCCGCCTTGGGCTCTGTGCCTCACAGAGGTGTAAACTGGGGATTCTCACAAGAGTGGAGGGCTGCCACTTAATTAATTTTAATGAAACAGCATCAGAAATAAAATAAAATGAGATCTTTGCCTAAGTTTCTTATTTTGATACTAGAAATAGATGTTACATGATAAGTTCAGTCAGCTTCTTTACTTGGGACAGCAGAAACCAGTTTCTGAAGAACAAAGTGATGTGTGATAAGCACCAAAAGTATTGGCTGGAAAAACACAAGTAATTAATTAGGATCAGTTACTTTCTGAAAATTCTGGACCTCAGTTAGCCATGAGAATGCTAAAATGTCAGTTGGCAAGCAATGACCGTGGCAGGATCCAAAAATCTTACCTCTTGACATATTTGCTTTGAATCTTGGACAGTAAATACCTGGTGTTTTCTTTGCTTCCATAATCATGGTGCTTTACCTTGGTGAAACTGAGAAGACAATCCAACCTTTGTTTCTGGTGGTTACTTTTCATAAATGACCACCTATCCATCTTCAGCAGGGCTAATTATGTTCTTCCATATTACATTTCCAGTCACTTCACAATTGTCTTTTGTACAGTGCAAATGAAGCATATAAGCCTATAGTAAGTGCCAATCCTAGTCAAGTAAGTCCTGTTTCAGTGTATTACGCTTGGGTTGCAGTGCTTTTTGCTATCACTGTACCTTTTTGTCATGGAAAAATGAAGTGTGTGCTTTATTAACAACTCTCAAGCTATTACCCAGGCTTAACATTATAGTTTCCACTGATAGAAAATGTTGTAGTTGAGGATGCAAAATGGTTTCTATTATAACAATCTGACTTGGTGCTCTCATTGTTAGCCTTGGGGTTAAAATTGCCTCCAAATAGAATGAAAGCAGTAAGATAATAAAGAATTTTGCCTACCATGGTCCTTTTACTGTAGAATCTGCCTTGGGTCCTCTGTCAAGTTACTGAAACCTTAACTTTTCATAAACATGGGGAGCTGGAACAAGATGCTCTACAAGCTGCAGAACTGATATAGAATAGCTTCTCGGTAGTAGGCAGAAGTTAGAGCTGCTTTCAGGATGGTCTTGTGATGCCAACAGGATAGTCAGGTTCCAGCAATGTTCTGCTCATGAGCACAGGCAGGTTCTGGTGGGCTCTGTATCTGGGCTGTGGTTGTTCTGTAGGTCACATAATGCACCCCAGGATAACAGTGCTGGTAATGTTGTACGGCATGCATGTACAGGAGCACATACTGTGCTAAGAACATGGAAGAGACACATGATTGAGATGTATATATGTGCAAAATGGATAGGAAACCAAACTTTTGCACAGATGAACTATCCTGGGTGCTGGGCTCCTTGGGTTTCCAGTAAAATCACTGCTTACGATGTCTGGAACTTTCAATTCACAGTCACTGGTTCATTCACAGGAGAAAGAGGAACCAGCTTTGCTGCCCAGGACTGCCCAGTCCCACTGGAATGGTTGCCTTGCTGAGCTGATTTGGAGCAGTAGTGGAAGAAGAAATTGGCACTGCTAAGTTTACACACCAGCTTTCACTCTGTTCCTAGGGGAGCTTCCTTGGTAGCAGGGGCTTGCTTTCATAATCCAGGGATCATTTCTGTCCTCCTCAAAGTAAAGGGCAAAACAAAGGTACTTGAAGAAACAAGGAGATGATTAGTTAGGGGGTAGAAGGTATTGAGAGGATGGTCTGCGGTCTGCTGCAGCTGCAGGGACCAGAGACTGGGTCTATTCCTATTCACACTGGCCCCCTCTGACTCTGGGGAAACTCATTTGGTCTGTTTTGAATCCCCACTGTTAAGGGGAAGGGAAATACTCCTTTGCTTCCACCAGTCAGCAAATAAAATAGCTCCTATCTAAGGCATTTCCTTGAATGCTGTGATGCTTCTTTTTCTTGTTACCCTCACCTTTACCTGCACAGGGTATTGACAGGCTTAAAGGAAGGAAGGGTTCATCTTTTCCTCCTCCTTCCCCCTCAGTGTCCTTACTGAAGAGAGGAAAACATCTTCACAAAGGCAGGGAATATCTTGGCTGCTCTGAACGTGCCCAATCTAGAAAAGGCTCTGTTAGCTGACTCAGCTTCAGCAGCACTGAAATGAAATTAGGAGGTGTTAAGCCTGTTTTGAAATGCAGCATTGCTGTTACCTGATTAATAAAGTCCCAACTCTTTTAAGCTGTCTCTTTGGCCTCATATAATTAAAATTTTGCCAATACATCATGTCGTTCCCTTGGTTTTTCTTATGCCAAAATGAAATTCCCTTTATTGCATTAGCCTCAGTAGCTGGAGGATGCTTGCTATCGAAGGCATTCAGATAGCTGCCGTCCCGCTCCTGCGGAGAGCACAGTGTGTTCAGTTCCTTATGGAGCTGTACCGGTACCAGCAGGGCCTGGCTCAAACCCAGGGATGTGAGAGCTCTGCCATACCCACGGCACTAACAGACCACAGGTAGAGGTTAGTTTATCTGTGTGGCTTTGTTTGAGACTTTCAGATTCAAAGCCTGCAGTCATTTCTTTGCATGTTTGAACTGAAAGCCTGTTTGGAAATCACACGCTTTGCTTGTCCCGTGTGCCTCCTGGCTGGCAAAATGCTGTGGAGGTACAGACAGGCATATTCTCTGCTGATGACTATCAAGGCAAATGGCATTGGATTTTTTTTTTTATAGGACTTAGGTAGGGTGACAAACCCTTCTCATGCTTTCCTCGTTGAGTCTGTGTGATGCAGGCTTCTGTCCCTTTCCTTGCTGTGGCCCCTGTTGGTAAAACAACTTCTGAGGAAACTACTGGGTGCAGTGTATTGGGACACCAGTCCCTGCCTCTGAAGACATGAATGCTATCACTGCCTTTCTAACCTTCACTTTTCTGGGTTCCTGTTCTCCTCCCTCAACTTACTTAGTCTGTATGTTCTTAGAGCAGGGCATGGTTCTGCTCTTGCATGCTGCATTACAGCACAGCAGAGTCCTAGTCTTGGTAATGCAGCAATAAATCTCTTGGAGAGTTTCCTTTCTTGATAATTATGTGTGCTGAGTCCCATCTTCAGGTGTTCAGGAACCAAGCAGAGTCAAGTATCTTGGAGGTAACCAGCAAGACAAGAACAAAAACCAGGTTGGCTTTTTGGAAGCTAATGTCATTCAGTGATTACCACTGCAAACTCGATAATTGTATTTTCAATACCTAATGTACTGATGTCTTCTCATAATCTGCCCACTGGTTTCGATGACAAAGTGAGGCCTGATTCCTTCAATGTGCCATTCCTACTTGGTTTATGAGATGGATTCCAACATCTGTGATCTGATGTCAACAGAGTTGATATTCATCTATAGAAGGCCTGCACATCACCAAAACCTATGTCCTATAAAGTGACTGAACCTTATCCTGTCCATTATTGCCATTTAACCATGCTACTTATCACCATGTGATTCTGAAAGCTACTGCTGGAGATGTTGAAGGGCCACATTTCCTCATTCCTTCCATATATATCTTGCCAGTGCAGCATCTACACCCACAGACACACCGGGCAGTAGCAGCTCTTAGCCATGCTATATCCAGTACTAGGGTATGATTTGCCAGGCTAAAACTGATCTAATTCCATTAAAATCCCCATGTGGTGCAAGTTCACACTGCCTGGCTCTTCACTCTGAGTTTGAGTATGTCTCCAAACATAGAAGGGGGAGGGAAGGGAAGCACAGAAAGGCAGAATAACCATTACTGCTAGAAAGTTAAACTCTGAGAGGTAAAATTGCTTGTTGCTTCCAGAAGTATTTTAATTGCAGAGCTCTGTTTTAGTGGAGAGTTTCTTTAGGTTGCTGTGATTTCTTTGGTTCATGGTATTTTCATGCTGATAGAACAGTTTGTTGTGTAACTGGCTTTTGCACATGCCCTGTATTTTGATACAAATTGTCTAGCACTACAGCTATTGTAAATGGTCATCACAGTAAACAAAGGCCAGTCACTGTATGTTGGGTGAAAGGAGCAGATTTGCTGTAAAACAGCTGACAGAGGAAGAGACAGTGTGAGACTGTAGCCCTGAAACATGTCACTGACTTCAGGCAATGCAGATCAGCAGGAGACGGGACTGCAGCAGATGGTCTGAGTTTGATTAATCAAATGTCCTGAATTAAAGCCTGATTGTTTAAAAAAAAAAAAAGAGGAGGCTAAAAAATAAAAGCAAGCTGACAATGGAAATGAGTGCTCTGTCTATCCCTATTATTAACTTCAAATAACTGAAGGAATCATTGTTTTTCTGATGGAGCTCTGTACATCAAACATCCCTGGGTTTAAATGTATTTTAAACATTGTGGGGATCAAGCAATTGCAAAGGTACCACAAATTCTGCATCCTCTGGAAGGGCTGAGCATGATGGGCTGGGGACCTGATGAATGACTGGCAAAGCTGCGCTGACATACCCACCAGTCCTGGGAGCTGCTCTGGGAGGGGTAAAACAGGGCAGTAAGTTGTCTGTTCAACCCCACACATACCCACCCCACATTCAATTCAGTGTAGCTGAGCATTTAAGCCTTCCAATGTGACTTTATTTCCAGAGAGGTGAATCAGAGCTCAGTTCTCCATGACTGAGACTGCAGGATTGGGTTTTTTTTTTCTTTCTTTTTAATCATGTGCATGTTTTTATTATAATTAATCATCATAACAGAAGAAATGAGGAGATATGACAGAAGTGGTGAAAATCATATTCAGCTCTGATTCTCTGTCTCTCAAACACCAAAACCCACCCAACATTTTGGGAGTGCAGAATTGAATTAAAACTATAGATTGATCATAAGTCCTCTTGGCTTACAGCCAAGAGTGGAGCTATTAATTTGACGCAAATTAATCTATGCAAATTTGCACACTGATTTAATGAAGAGACAGACATGCAATCATTTCATTACTTCTCAGGTTTTCAATTAGATTGAATTCAGTAGCTGGCCACCATCATAGTCACTGAGTTCTGCTCAAAGGTTATTTGATGCATATTTATGAATTTGGGACTCTGCTACAGCTGGGCTTAATAGTAAGTATCATACTTGCTGGGTGCATGCAAATGATTCTTCAAATATACTAATGTGGTGATTGATTTACCTTTTTTTTGTCTTGACTGCTCTATCTTTAATCCCAGTTATTACTCTGGTGTTCTGGTCTGAGATAAATGACTTGCTCAGGGGTAAGTGACTGCTTTATATTATTACAAACACTGTCTTGTTTCATGGCTGTTTCAGTGTGAGACATGACTTTCTAAACAGCTGGAAATGTGACAAACCTCACTCAGAGTGCGAACAGATAAAATTGAGACAACCCATAATATTGCCCCGGGCAAAAATGGTGCCACTTCTACAGACACATGAGAGGAATGGGTTCCCTTCTCATTGATTTCTATAGTGCTATTCGCCTTGCAATCACACTTAAGGATGTGTTCAGCTGGAAGTCTGATGCTTCTGCTGTATCAGCTCCAGTGAAGCCAGTACCTGTGTGAGCACTGCCCCAGTTTGAACTGGTGCTTCTGGACCTTGTCTGACTCTTGCTAAAATGAACGAAGCCTAAACCACATTGCTATGAATAGGAATAGGAGCAAGGCCAACATGTTCTATTGCTGCCTTTCATTGTTTCAGGTTGTCCTTTGTTGTAAGGATCCAGAATCAAGGCTGAACCCCTTGATACCCCACGATACTTTCATGTACTGCAGACTGTCCCAGAGACAACCAGAATCCGGAGCAGCGCTGCAAAATATTCACTGCTCTCAGCTGGATTTTGCACCCCAATCCCTATCATGTCCAAAACTTACTGCAGAAATCAATTCATTTGGGTGCCAAATTAAATGGGGACGTCAGCAAAAAGTGATCACATTGTTACGAGCACTTTGAATCTCCCTTTTCCTGCGTTCATCTGTGTAGGCTCTTATAAAGCCTCTATTAACCGAGTATCAAAGCCTCTTGCTGTAACCATTAAACAGATTGTGTAGTGCCTGGCATGAGATGCTCAATGTGTGTGTGTCTACACTCCTCTCATCTGTGCTACAGACAGGATTTGCTTTGGATGTTCCTGAAGTCAGCCTGAAGAAATACACAGCTGGTACTTTGGTTAGGAGATAGGGAGGTTGGTTATGCTCTTTAGCTCCTCAATTGGGTCATCCAATTCTGATGCCCAAGGTCAGTGCCTCAATGTTTATCACCAACTTCAAATTTTGCCTTGGACTTTAGCCTTTTAGCAGTGCAATGCAGATGTGAAAGCAAGGTAAGGAGGAAAGGAAAATGGCTGTAATTTGTGAGCTTTGTGAAATGGGATCTTGACCTGCAAGATGCAACATGGAAATAAGCCCTATATTTTATCCGTTCAGGACCAGAACTGGAGAGGGTTGGCTGGTGAGAGTAGAGCATACATATCTCTTCATAAACTGTGGTGGAGATGACACAACTGTAACTTCAGAACTGAGCCAAAACTGGTGTCACTGGCACCTTCTGCCAGACCCCTTAGTATGCTAGTTAAACCAGTTTTGTTGCCCTTTGGTTGACACTCACAAAGAAAGCAATTAGTCACACATAACCACAGAACTGGCTCACTCTACTTAAGCAAGTGTATTTTCTGTGTGAAGAGCAGGATATATCTAGAAAGACAAGAAGTGGTGATAAGGAAGTGTTGACTGAAGTAGGCTGCACCTCCTTTTAGGTTTCACTCTCCACTGGAACCAAGGTGTTAAACTTATTCCTACTGTAACATGTACCATTTTATCTTCCCACTGACCTCTGCCTTGTATCCAGACTAAAAATTAAATCATGTTTGTCATAGAGAAATTCAGCTGGGAAAATGGGGGAGCAGCAGACTTCAGAGGGTCACAAGGGTGATAGGACAAGGTAGGCATGTTCCCATCCTGCTGAAAGAGCGCTGTTCTTTTTAACTTGCAAGGAGACTGGTCACTATTCAATTAATGGCCCCTGAAATAAAGAGTACTTATAAAGTCTCTGCAGTCCCTTTACTCAACAAGGTCAAAAGGATGCTGTTTCCATTGCAGTCTGTTTCTTGCATGAAATAAACACCTGCAGGTCATGCCAGGCAGGACTCAACTGCTCTGTGAGGAAAGGCTGCAAGATTTCAATGCAGGGTCCTGGATTGCCTAGGGAGAAAAGCTAAGCCAATAGCTTATGGGAAAGTTTGTAGCAGATGTCATTGGTAAGGTTTGGCTATTCACTTATATAAATCAGAGTATGTGTGGAGGAGGCTTACCAAACTAGCAAAGTAATAGTATCTCCAGTAAGTGACCTAAGGCTGAACCATTGTGGGGAGGCTGGGCTGAGTGAAGACTACAAAATTTGACTCACTCTATTAAGGGGTTTCTGATTTCCACACCAATTTATTTGCATGATGTCTGTACAACTGAGTGTCCAATCATCTCCTGCTTATTCATACTTTTCCCTGCTCTGGAGCATATCCTCCCTGAGCTTTTTTTCTTTAATGTAACAAAAGGAGCTTTCATCACTACCTAGAGATGTAACCACACAACTGGTCTAAGAGGCGTTGCTGCTTACAGTACTGTTATATGACAGTGTGTGATGTTTCCACACTTAACTGGAAAGCTTGTCGAATGCCTCATTGCCTTCCTGAAAATCGCCTCTCTTCTGAGCTGCAGTGACAAATGGCCATCACAGGGCCCATGGAGCAGGAGGGGAATCTGCAATACTTGGCAGAAATTAATTTCCCAAAGTAACAGACTAAACCCCATGCTAGCATGCTTAATATGTTTCAGCCTGGCAGCATTTCTGCCTCCCTTCTGTGGATCGCTGAGAGGGCACAGCAAATCTATCTTAGCACCGAGTGAAACATTCCCTCTGAGCCCATCCTCTGGAGGTGAGCAAACAATGCTGAGATCCCATATTGCCTTTAAAACACAGGGCAGTACAAGAAACAGAATGGCTCCATCTAAGGGACCAGGAGATGGGTTTGCCCCCAGTCCTGGTACAGGACTGTGCTGGGGTTTCTGGTGTCTCTGATGGTGGGTGTCCTTCTCTTGTGCGTGCAGGCTGGGCTGCCTTGTTGGAAAGGGGCCCTGAGTTGGCTGCAAACTTCCTCAAGGTTAAGGAGACTGATGTGGGTAAATAGTGAGGGAGGAACAGGCCTCCAAGAGGGAGGAGAGCTGTGTGTGTCCTCACAGATGGCTTTATATGAGGTAACTTCCCTACTGCCATTTCTGGTTAGTCTCCTCTACTGCCAGAGCTGCCCTCAGGAGGAAGGTGCTGGCTCATTCCCAAGAAAAGGAAAAAGTGAGGAAGAAACAGGAAAAAGGTGTGTTTTCCTGCACAGGGTGCTGCCTCTGGGTGACTATGCAATGGCTGTCCTGCCTCCCTCAGAATGGGGTCACCCCTGCCTGGGGCCAGGAAATGTGCCCTTCACCATGGCAGGACTGCTCTGGCAGTGTTATGTGCCATGTCCTGCCTTCCATCCCTGCCATGATTTCAGAATCCTCTTGCTTTTAGAATCTTCTTGCTCTCCACAGCAGCTCCTCATAGGGGAGGAGCCTGTGAAATAGCACCTGGAGCTCAGGGTGCTGGGAAATCACTTGTGGCCAGTCTTTGTTGTGTGAGAAGAGCATCAGACATGGAAGGTAGGTTGTGAATTTCTGTGTGTGGGTGTTCCTGCTGCAGGGTCTGACCCACCATCGCCTCTGGTGCTGCCCATATTTCGGAGGCGTTTCTCTCTTGCCCTGGCTTCAGGTAACACCTGTGCCTGTTTTGCAGCACTTCCCCTGCACCCATGTAACCCTCTCCAAATGGCCCCTGAGCAGTGAGGTGGCTCGATTTGTTGTCTCTTAATATTAGGTCTTTCAGCCATGCTGCAAATAAACCTCAGAGGAAATCAATATTTCTCACCCATTGTACATTGATTTACACCACCCTTCTGATGATGGCTCCTCTAACTAATGTAAAAGGGCTTTTAAAGACTTGTCTGAATGCAAATGTCTTCCATGTGCACATACAGTAGTGTGGGGTGGTGGGGAATATATACATGGTCCTGAACAAACTTGCAAGGGCAGTGTGGAGTCGTGCAGGGCTGACTTTTGTGCTACAGCATGTGTGTGTGTATGTGTGTTTTAGAGATGCAGTCTACAGCCTGGGAACAAGCTGCAAAACAGTAGGATGCTGCCACAGCATGTGGGTTAAACTGGGATGGTGACATGGTGACAATACATGATGATAATAAAAAAATATATATAAAAATAAAGCTGGCAACAAGGTTTCAACCTTGAAGAATTCTACTTCAAGAGAAGAACAGAGGGGAACACAAAGGAGTAGTACATGCCATGCTGTGCTTTTGAGTTGCCTGTGTATTGGTGCCAGGCAGCTGGGTGCCTTGAGTCTCTGCAGCCTCAGACAGCCGGTTACAATGCCAAAATATTGGCTTTTTAGCTAAAAGGGCTGCAGTGAAACACTGTGCTCCAGGGTTGGATCCAGGCAAGGGGAGAAGCTGCAGAAGTAGCTGGGATCAGATCTGGGGCCACAGTGACAAGCCCTGTCTTAGTGTTAAAGCAAATGCATCATACTTGCCCACACCCTGAAGCACCTCTGTGAGAAGGGAGACACCCAGGATTGTAACTCTGCCTGTTCTTTGACTATATAAGAAGTATAATTTGTATTAAGAGTTGGATGAAATCTAGTAACTGCTTAGTCACAGTAAACCTTTGTGTCCATGGCTGCCTCTTCATTTTGGAAAAATACAGCCGCTAGCTGATCCCCCCTTTGTATGTCAAAGCATCCACAACAGCACAAGTGGAAGTCACCAGTCAGAAGGGTTGTAGGGGCTTCACAGGGTGCTGTTCTGTGGCCCTGGCAGGACAGCGTCAGATCATCTGCGTGAGCACCGGCAGCAGAGTCTTGAGAAAATGCTGAATGTGGGGTTTTGCTGGCTAAAAAGAGACTCAGAGCTCTCTCCTGCTGCTTCATTCCTGGTGTGTGAAGGGAAACAAGGCTTTGTACATAATTTGAAAGCAAACAGGATTGTGTTGAAGATATCAGGCTCCACCATGAATTATTTCTCCAGACTGGAATGACCCATGGGAGTCAGATTTTGAGTCAGATTTTTAGCCAGCCTCTCTGGGCAGGTATATAATATCATGAAATGTTCCTATCTGATGGAACTGGGTATCACTCCCTGGACATTGCACTGATACACACTAACAAAGAAGCTGACAAAAAATAAAAACCCCAGCTTCCATTAGAGTTGAAGCTGAGCAGTACATTAATTTAAATAGCTGCTTAAAGTTAGCTCCTTGGTATATTAAGTACATCATTTTTCTGCTCTGTTACTTCCACTGTAAAACAACTACTAATGAGGACTATGAATTAGAGTTTGAAAAGAAAAAATATAAAAATGCTTTTGAATCTTACACAGTTTGACTCACAGATTCCTTGTCCAAAAGGGTAAATCTGATAGGTCATAGATCCCCAGGGACAGCTGATGCTTACTACATAGTTGCTTTAAAGCTGTCAGCATTTCAGAGCTGTTGGGCCATATATCTGCATTGCTGCATTCTGTCTATGAGCTCCCATTAGGGCAATTTCTAGTATTTTCCAAGCTTCATCTCCAATAAAATTGCAAGTCCTTGGGGAAGAGGAGAATAATTTTTTATGGTTTTATACACTATCTACCACTGTAGGACTGCAATCCTAACTGAAGTCTTTGGGTACTGCCCCAATATGAATAATAAACATCATAAATCTTCTAAATGTTGCTGTTTAAAAGCCATTTAGGATATTGTGCAGTACAGTCTAAGTCTGACCATGCTAATCCAGTGGGGCAAGGGATTTACTGTTGGTTGTTTCATAGGATAGGTGTTTGGCTTGTAGCAAGAGCTGGGCATTTGGTGGTGTTAATTATTCTCTTGAGGTCCCCAAACTAGACCAGAGCTGCAGAACCAAGACCCAGGCCTGGACTTCCCCCAGCTTTAAGGAAGTATTGGGTTGTGTGACCTCACTGGATCCTTAGATATCATTTAAAATGTAATGTGCTGGAGTCTGAGATGCTGCTTGAGTTCAGCAGAAGAGGGTTGGGATAGCTCAGAACTTCATTCGCGGTCAGACTCATCACTGTATTTTACTGCTTTTGGTTCAAAATGCAAAGTGTTTGTCCCTTGAAGGAAAAAAAATATAATAGATCTGAGACAGGATTTCTAATTGCTGTTTGTAATTTGGATAAAATTTGCACCTTTTGACTTGAAGAATCCTCTATGCAGGTATTGTTTCATGCATTGAACAGCATGAATTCCCATCAGTTCTCAGAAATAGCACTGCTCAGCCACAGCACCTCTTCCTGTATGGCAGAACAGTGCTGACACAAAGGTACTCCCCTTGGTCAGTAAGCTGGGTGTATCATGTCCATTTGATATTCTAGCCATAGCCTCATTTTCATATTAAAAAAACCCATGGATTTTTCCAAGCAAGAATTTCTGCCTTACCATAGAGATGCTGTGCAGCTGCCTCTGTCCTCCAGCTCAGCTCTCAGTCCTAGCAAGTGCCTCAGAAAATGTAATACTTAAAATAGAACAGTTGTATGTACATCAATCCATACGGATTAGATTTATAAGCTGCCACTGCTCTGGGCATGCATAAGGACAGACACAGCACCAGAAAATGAAAGGGAATGCCACATAAGCTTTTATGCTTGCAAACACCTTGATTTTAACTTAAGTACCACAAAATGTGCCTCACAGAGCAGTGTGTGATCTCTCTGCACTGGTACCAAATTGTGTGATCTGTCTTTTCTGTATTCATGAAGAGTGCCCTCATTATGGCTTCTTCTCCCATTCATTCTATTTCTAGTTACAATGATTTATGATTGGGTTTTAATTAACTACTTTTGCCTGGAGCCTACCTATATACTTAACAGATCCTTGCAGCGAAGGCCTAAGCCATTCACACTGGTACAAGTTGTGTCTGGAAAATACACTTGTAGCTTTAATCAAGAAAAGATTCCCCTCTCTAATTAATAAAAGGATCCTCTAACAGCGCAATTAGTGAGGAAAATTTTGGCTTTTGTGTTACAAGGGAAGTGTATGACTTGTGCAAGGTCTCTTCTGAGCCCTGATGTCCCAACACGAAATCCCTGATGTGGTCCTCAGACTCCCATCTCCTCAGGCTGGGTGCACCATGCTTGTCCAGGCAGTTTGGCTTGGTGGCTGCTGTTTTCCATCTTTGTGAGACTTGGCAACTCCAGTGAGGCTTCAGATCTGACTTTGGAGGATGCTGGGACACCACAGCAACCAGAGGAGAAGGAAAACAGTGGTGGACTGTTGACTGCCTCTGAGGTTGCCATACATTTCAGTCTGAGCGTGCTGACTTGCCCGCTGGTGCTATATAACGGTGCTATGAGTTAACTTTGATGTGACATCAGACTTGTAGTTTAGCATGATGGTGCCTCAATTTTCTAATAAATTTGGGTCAACCCTGGTCTTTTGTGGGGTAATTAAGGTTGATCCATTCTGCTGGGCATGCAGGAAGAAAATTCATTACTGCGTGAGGAGGTCAAAGAGAGCCAAGGTGGAGAAATATCTGTGTCCTGAGCGCTGCTGTTTAGTGCCCCATCCTAATTGATCAGTGAAGTATGTAAATGCTGAACAGGTCAGGCTTTGCATTTTATAGAGTGTCAGAACTAATGAAGCTTTCTTTGAGAAGTTACCTTGCTGTGCTGCATGCTGCTAAGAGAATAGGAAAATGGGATTTTTTTAAGCATTGTTCATTTTTAATTCATGGCAAATTCTTTTTATGATCTTTCTGCAGCACTCAGTCTGCTGAGCATAGTGATTGCCTCTGTAAACAAAATACTTGCAACACAAATAAGACAACAGTCTCCAACCCTTCTTACCCCCTCCACCCCCTGCTGTTCTAGGTGCTGTACAAAGCAATCCCAGAGCAGAGAAGTGACGGTTTCCTATGACTGCAAACAACACAACTGCTTTGTGACAGGATTTATTAGCTTGGACTTAGGGTCTGGCAAGTTCAACTTCTTGTTCTGGAGCTAAAATCAAAGGCCATGGAGGTCACTGTTTCATGCTCTGTTGGGTGTGGACTTTCCTTTTTTTTTTAAGGAGAGAAACCTGATCCAAAGCACAGTTTCCATCTTCCTTCTTCACTTCGGCTCCAGGATTCTGAGAGTTGCCATGAACACTGCTGCCCTGCACAGGAGCAGAAAACAGGGGCATCTCAGAGCTGTGTCGGGTCCTTGCACGGCACTTTCAAGCTGAAATCCCAACAATGTTGGGAGGAGGAGATCTGCTATAAATACAAGGCTTTGTTTGCAGAGCGTTGACTTGCAGGATTGTGCTCAAGTCCGATAGCCTGAGCACTCTGCTAGAACAAATTGCTCTGAGAGATCTTGGTGTTTTTCATTTTACTATGATTGGAGGAATGCCAAGGTTTTTTTCATTCACTTGTAGCAAAAAACTTACCCAACCTCAGGGCTTTACAAAGCACAATGAGTTACAATCATCCAAGAATGAGACCTTCCTATGAAGCAAACTGCATATTCATTTGTACAAGTGATGTGGGGACAAAATTCCTACTTTTGGCATTAATCATTTTTGTGATAGGCCCTTCACTAATACTTCCCATCAAAGCTAAAGCTGGGGAACTTTTTTTTTCCACAGTAAGAGGGACAAGAAAGGGATCTCTCATTATGAATACTAATAGGGAGCAGAAGCAAAGCACCCAGGGTTGTTTTAAGTATCAAACAATGGAAATCATCATCAAGCTCAGACAAGGCGCATCTGTTAACAATATTAGAATTGTTAATGTAAACATGTCATAGTTTCCCTTTGTGATAAGACTATGCAAATAAAAAGAAAAAAAAGAAATCAGATGATGCTTGAAATTCTGGTTCCCGCAGGCAGAATTCTTCTGGTGGGCCCTAGGCTGCCACTTGGACCCTGGTTGAAAGATTTGGGCAGCAGACTGCCATCCTGGACTGGGAAGGGGGTGTGATGGCTGATGGTCTTGCTATGAAGAGCAAGGAATCTCAGATCCCAAGGGAGGAGGTTGAGACTCTCATAGGAGAAACAGCCTGGCTTGTACTGCTTCATGAGATGAAAACTAAGGAGTGAATGTGACTGCTGGCTCTAAATACAAGAGTAGATAGCAGAAAGGAGAAGAGCTCCATAGTTGGCCTGCGTGTCTGTAGCTTCACTCAGTGCTTTCCCATTGTATAAATTGATGCAATGAAAGATGTTGCTTCTCCCTGCAGAGTTGGCTTTTCTTTTAGTCTTAGAGCCTAACAGCTCTGGTATTTCTGTGCTTCGTGCTAGAGTGAGACACTTATGAGTGTAGCTGAGAATAAATTTAGTTTGAGTGTGAGGAGGTTTCCAAGTATGAGAGCTGCAGGGATCCAGGAGTTGTTCACTGTAAGTATAACGTAGGCAAAGCTACCTGAAGTAGCCATAAATTGGCAGTTTGATTAGTATCTGAAGGACTGGATGACGTGGGGGCATGTGACAGAAGAATTGTTCTGATGGCTTAAGAGATCCTCTGCAGTCCTAGGGGAGTGTGAGCTGAAGTAAAGAAACTGTGTAACATCAGTGAAGTGGGAAAAATCTGCATGAGGAACATCAGCAGATTTACTATCCAATGGTTTCTATTTAATTATTGATAGTAATCCAAGTACTGCTTACTGCATCTTGACTATTTTACAGTGTTTTCATCTGTGTATTCAATGTCTGATTCACTAAGAAACTGTATGCCTTGGAGTTGTTGAAGAACAATGAATGTATTCATGAGCTTTCATATAAAGCAGCTCTAAGATCTCGCTGAGGAGGGCTCTGCAAAGAGTTAAGCTGGGGGGTGAAGAGAATCTAACAGTATTATACGCAAGATTGGCACATCCACCTAATGTACTCTATAGGCTGTGTGGAAAGGTTGGAAGTTTTGTTCTCTCCCTTTGCATGCTTATAATGTACAAAAGCTTTCCAGAAATTCAGTGTCTGTGCCTAGGGTAAGATTTTGGCTCCTCCTTAGGTGCTGTACAAAGGAGCTAGGGTCTTGACTGGACCACTGTGCTCAGGACTTTTCATCTGCTGTGGAGGAAAGCTGTTTGTCACAGTCAAGTGGGACAGAGCACAGATGAGTGCTGTGGCCTTCCTAGCTCCCTGATGCCTGCGGTAGGAGGGTGCTGGCTGCAGTCATTTTTGGGTAGCTACTGTACGCAGGGAGTGCAGTGTTCTAAATTCTGTGGCAGTTTCTTCAATAGGACTGGAGTGGGATGGCATCATGCAGGACCATTTTGCACAAAAAACCCTGATTTGTGAAACTTTTGCCCAGGATAAACAACCAGAGAGCACTAAAGTATTTCTATAAGTTAACCTTTCTCAGTAGCATCACTGGAAATACCAGGAAAATTCCTTATCCTTTCTCTGCACTGCACTGCATCCTTATTCTGTATTGGTAAGAGGGAGATTTCTTGCCTTAAGAAAGGAAATCCTCCAGAGCCTCAATCTATATGGTTTATTGTGGCACAAAGTACTTCATGTGCATATTATAAAATCACAGGTCTAAATTCTTCCTTGAAATCTCATCTGAAAAGACAGGCTGTGATTGAGGGGCTCATAAAACAGAAGTTAACAAAGGATGGAAGACCTCACGACCAGAACAAGCAAACACATGGGTCTATATTCTGAACTTGGGCTGCTCTTTCTGACAGCTTGAATGGGCTTTGGCTCAACCTGTGTGAATGGGAATGCATTCCCAGTAATTATACAGCAATCACCTTGGGAGTTACTGCTTACCAGTAGTAGTTAGGGAGCCATTGCAAACAACTGGATGAACATGGGATAATGTTTCACACTGTCCTCAAATATCATTCTTCTCTTCTTGTAAATGCATCTGAAGGGCGAGATTTCCATTTAGAGGACGTTGTAAAACAGGTCAAACATGAGGAATTGGGTTTTTTACCTAACTGGTAGCCTGACAGATCATGTAGTTCGATCTTTCTGAAGTTATCTGACTAGACACAGTGCTCTTCAAAAGCAGAGGAGTAGGAACTATTTAGATGAAGAGGCAGACAGGTGTATTAAAACACAGTGATAAGAATAGTTGCTTACTCTAGCCTTACAGAGAAAATTAAATTAATGGGGAAAATGTTACTTATTTGACTGTGAATGTGGGAATTATTACTAATTGCAAGGGTAATTCCTTGATAATGATGCTGTAATGATTCTTTCTATTACAAGTGGTAATGCTGTCATTACTACATTACTCAAACTCAAATCTGTGGGGAAGCTCTGTAGGGTGAGCAGTGATTGAAAGTTCCACATTAAAATAATTACCCTCGATCTTAAATTTAGAATGTGTGTGATATATATCTCATGCTCACTAGATTTCTTAAGGCTCCTCTTCCACAAAGATATTTCTCTTATCTGCCCTGGGCTCTGGTTATTTTGTTCTTTTTACACTAGTTAATTGTTCAGGACATGTTTAAGGATGATATTCAGAAATAAAAGAGTTTTAGCATTGCTAGAATGGTGACAACTGATAAATGAGCAGCTTATTTCTTATCTATAATGTTGTGTAGGGAAAAATGTCTCAATCCTTATCCAGAGCTTTTCTCTTCCTGCTGCCTCCTAGAGATAGGATTTCAGCATCTAGGCTGAAACCTACAGTGGCACTGTGAGAAATATGACACAGGGAGGTGCAGCAAACTCTAATCCAGGTCTCATTCTGATTCTGAAATCCCTGGTGAGAAGGCAGGGGATGTGAAGGACTATGAGAGAGCCCTTCTGTTTACAGTGCAGAGAGGAGAGCTATGGAGTTGGGCTTCCACACAGGTTTCCTCTCTGCTTCTGCACCTGTCTCACCAACCCAGCTGCGCTTCCAGAACTTCCTAAAGAGGGTAGGGCAAGCCCCTTCCCTGGGAAATACTGATAGCTCTCCCAGAGGTAAGGAGCCTGTCTGAATCCAGGGTTTTAAATGGTATAGAAGGTACTACTTAAGAGTCAGATGGAATGAGACGTGTGGTTGTCATGTGTGGATATGCCACAGTATAGCAAAGGCCAGGGAGCATCACTGAAATGCAGTGAGAAAATAAGGTGCTTCCTCTCTTCACTCTCTTTTTCTCTCTGATGTTCATGGTAGCAACTGGGAACTGCATCACAGCTATGCACTGCCTCTGTCTTGCCTTTCAGTGGAAGACTGTGCTCACATCAAGTGCTTAAATGCTCATGGTCAAGGGCTGCTATTAAGTTGCAGGAACAATTTTGACAGAGGGGTTTATTCTGGCTCTTCTGTGCCAAAAAAAGGGGAAGGAAGCCCCCCAAATAATTTTTTAAGCTAATTGGGTGTAAATTAGGTTGCCATAATTGAACACAACTCCCTTTGAGGTAAAAAAGCAGTGGGAACTGGTCTGTTTCCTGCTTTGGAGACACTGGCAGAGCTTTTGAACTCTGTTCCTTCATGAGGTCCTAAAGAGAGGCTGTTGGCTGGGACCCCTGAGTGGGGCTCTGGTCCCACAGGAGGGTGATGGTTGGACCATCTGTGGGCACTAAGGACTTCTCCCCCATCCCTCCTTGCTCTTAAGCTCAGGGACTGTCTTGCCTCCTTACTGAGCTTGTCCCAGTTAACTGAAGTTGGGGGCTTGTCAGGATTCTCCTCTGGCAGAGAATCACAGTCTTTGTTCTTCATACATATTCTCCTTTGTAGAAGAGTACAGAATCTGTTTTCTTTTTAAGTATAATTTTGAACATATTAATGATATTGGCAATTACTCAAAGAAAAAGATATAATCAATGCTTGTTAGTCTGTGAGGTGATAAATTCAAAAAATACAGTCTGTGCTTGCCTGGAATTCATTGCTTCAGGCAAGGTGATAGCTTCAGCAGTGCCATTTCCAAAGGCTGCGCTGTGCATTTATTTTCTCATTAGCATCTAGTTTCTATTGTATATTTTGAACAAAGGTAACCTTGGAGTAGGAATACATTCCTTTCTGTCAGGAAGAACTTGTGATGCTGTTTCAAAGGTGCATGCATGATTGAGCAGCAATACATCACAAGAAGCTCTGCAAAGAAGATAATTCTCCATGGGCTGTAGTAGAAGAAAAGAAAAACCCATTTTAAANGGGGGGGGGGAGGGTTAATTTATGTGTGTTGTGACAAGCTCGCTCAGATGGTGAGTAGACTGTTTGTCAACTCATAACTATCATTCTCCAAAATAGCAAAGATTCAGTGATTTGCATTTTAGGAGGTTTTGATTTAAAAAATTATATTCCTTTTTAAATGAGGGAGGCTGCTGTCAGTGCAAATTCTTTAAAAAACAAAAAATCCAGACTGATTTTTAACAGTTCAAGGGAGGAATTTGAAACAGGGACTCTTACCGCAGCATCTACTGTATAGGGCAAAACGACTGGTATATTGTGTGCTGCTGGTGGGCCACACAGAGTTGGAAGTTCATAGTAGCCACGTCTCTGAGGGTGGAGAAGACACGCTGGGGAAGAGAGGGAGGGCAGCCTAGTGGCAAAGCACTGAGCTGGGCCTTGGAGGAAGAGGGAATCTGTGATAGAGGCAGAAGGCTACGTGACCAAGAACATCAATAAATATCAGTGGAAGACCTGGCAGTGGCTTCTTGGGTGCCTCTCTTTGGAAAATACGTGCTTTTCAGCACTCTCTCAGAATGTCAGAACCAGAACAGTAAGGTAACTAGGAGCAGTCCTTTCTGTAGCTTGAACCAGAGCTGGGATAGTAACATAGTACAGGAAAGACCCATTCGCATGCCCAGGAACCACAGGGCATAGTTGGAATGGTTAAGAGGAAAAACACTGGTGACAGGGCCAAGTATTGGGCCAGGATGCTAATCCCAGTGCTCCCATTTTACAAAACACAAGCTTGAGATCTTTACCACTCTACTTAACCTCAGACCTGTCTGCTGCGGCAGAGCTGGGCCCCTGCAGCAGAGGTGAGCACTGACTTGGAGGAGTGGCTCCTGCTCAAATCCTACTCCTAGCTGTAAAACCTCTCATGTTTGGAAAGCTCATCAGCATAGGGGCAGCTGTTCCTGATGCTGCCAGAATTTTGACTTAACGTGCCATCATTGTAGCTAACATTGCCACCTGCATGAGCAGCCTGGATGGTGGCCTCCTGTAGATTGGCTGAGCTGTCCCAGGAAATCAGAGCAGCACAGATGAGCTGCTGGGGGGAAAATATATAAATAAATAGGGTTTTTTTCAGCTGGTTGTCTTGATGGATTTTTGTTACAGCTGAGATGGCTCTATCCATGCTGGGGACACTGTGTGCTGAGCATTCTGCTGTGTACAAACAGGCTGCTCGGGCTCATCCTGCTGCAAAGTGAGCAGTGCCTGGGGAATTCCAGAGATATTAAAGGACTGCACCAGCCAAAGAAGCTGGATCGTGGCTTCCAGCTCTCAGCATGAGCGAGTGGTGGTGTTGGCTCCTGCTCTTATGATGATGGGGACGGAACAGGGAACTGGCGCCCCTGGAGTTTCTCGCTTTGGGGATTTTTCTGTGATAGCAAGTTTGAATCCTCAGCCTTCCCAGGGGACAAGTCACAAGAGCTTCCTTCAGTAGAAAATGGGGCTCTTCAACTCCATGCCAGGTTGATGCTAAATGGTAAATCTCTACCAGAGGAATTACTGGTTTAAGGCTAAACTGCTGATGTGAGGCACTGTATAATCACGAGAAAGATGGATCTTGGCTTGAAGAGCATTCACTCTGTACTCAGCTACAGCTGTTCTGGCTCATATTAAATGCAGTGTCTGTTTCTGTTCATAAAACTTGATGTTTTTTGAACAGTGCAAAGTTTAATGTGTTTGAAAGTGGCTTAAAATGGCAATCCAAGGAATAATCCAAATTTCTTTATGTTTACTTCTATAATATAAACAGCTTTATTCAGTAGTTCCTGCATGGGGTAGTCAAGATTTTTTAACTGACAACAGAAATCCACATATGGCTCAGAAAATTGTTGGCATGCTCTTGTGTGAAGTTTGTTAAAACTGCATGATAGACATCTTGTTATTAAAAAAAATCCTTTTCCTTTCAAACAAATTTATTCTGTGGTTTAGAAGCTAATTCTGAGTTTTAAAATCTAATTGGACAAGGCCAAGGATACAATTAGATTTCTATTTATGCAAAATACTCTTCTAGGACTATTTGGTAAAAGACATCTGAGCCTGAAATTGAAATTTGCCAGTATATCACAACAGGGGGTAGGGTGGGGGTGTGGGGGGTCTGTGTGTGATAAAATTGCCATCTGATCTAAATGACAATTTTGGTTGTACCAGGAGGTTCTCAGTATCTAAGGCAGAGATGATCTGGTGCCATTATTTACTATCCACCTTGTCAAGCTTTCTTCCTCCCTCGTCTCCTGGGGGTGATGCTGACTGCCAAAATCATTGGACCTGCTGGTGGTGTTTGTAGGATTAAGAAGGTTAAACCAACAATTGGATGCTCACTGAAGGCTGATGATTCATAACTGTTAGCAAGTGCAGTCATTAAAACTCTTTCTATCTAATGAATTGCACATTAAAGAGAAAATAACTGATTTAGGAATTAAGAATTTTTGGAAGCAGCCTAAATTTTTGTGTTGTTTTATTTTTTTAGGGAATTTAAATCCTTTCTTCCCCTTACACAGGAACCTTTCAAAGGAACCTCTTTCAGTCTTGTTGTGCTTGCTTCTTTATAAAGTCAAAGGTGAACAAAAGCTCTCTGAAGGCATCCTACAAAAGTAAAACCAGTCAAATCAGGCCAAGTTATTTTTTTGAGCTGTTAGGGGTGTAACAACATCACTATTTCTACATAGTAGATTGTTTTTGCCGTTCAAACATGTGAAGCGTGTACAAACATGACTCCCCTGCACAATCTTAACTGTGTTTACTTAAGCCTTCTTTTAAAAATCCAATGATTTTTTTTTCTTTAAAGAACAAACAATGTGAAACAGAGCAGAAAACTCACCTCATTTATCCAGTGACTTCATTTCTATCTGAAATCTTTGTGCAATAGGCCTGCAAGTGGAAAACATGTATGAATGTTACATGTTGAAGTACCCTGGACTTCAAATATGGGTAACCAGGCAGAAAGGTTCCCTTCCTTAAAGATTACTCAAATGACATCTTACAACTTAAGCAGCAGGAATTGTTTCTTTGTTAATTCCTTAGTAGGCCAAAGGCATATGAAATTAAGGAAAGACATGGACTATGCAGGACTGCCTGAAACCTTCAAAGTTCAGACATGATCTGCAATGCTGATGACTATTAGGCTCAACCTGTGTGCTACCTGTAGCCATTTCCAAAAGGAAACTGCCTCCAAAATCTAAGTGAAAGAAAAGGCTTTATTTTTTTGACTGCAAACCTCCTCCTGATCCCTCACACCAGTGCAGCTGTATCAGGTCATTCATCGAACCTCCAAGTTTATTAACTGACCACAGGCTTCTGGATCTTGCACTGTTCTTGCCATTGCCTGGATCATTTGCCCAGAGAGGTGGTGGGTGCCCCATCCATGGAGGTGTTCAAGGCAAGGTAGGATGATGCCCTGGACAACCTTGTGTAGATCCAGGACTGGAGGTTGGTGGCCCTGCCTGTGGCAGGGGGTTTGGAGCTCTGTGATCCTTGGGGTCCCTTCCAACCCAGACCACGCTACGTCATTCAACTTACCCATGACTTGTAACTGCATTTCCCGCCTAAGCTGTAAGTTGTTAGGCCTCCCCTCATGCCTTTACCTGCCCCCCTGCTATCACACATCAAAGATATGTGCTGGGTCCTGACTAAACCCAAGGCGTGTTCCGGCGTGTTTCCCTGTAAAGTGCCAGGGGCCAAGTTCTCCCCTCAGCCTGGTGCATGGCCCTGCTTTGATCTGACAGGAGCTGTGAGCACAGGCACCTGGGGGAGCGGATCGGCTTACCTCTGGTTTGCCTCCTCTCCCTCCCAATTATTACAGGAAGCAGCAGATTTTACAGGGTAGATGAGACATTTGAAAGTGGCTGTTGTCAAAAGGCTCCTCCTAATTCCATAACGCAAATCTTGCATATTAAAGAAGTCTCTCATTAGGCACAGGGTATAATTTAGCACATGGAGGTATCAATCAATGGCAGGTATCTCCTGTTGCCATTTTCTGTACCTTTGGGTCTCTAGAGCTCATTTCTATCCTGAAGAACTTACATTTGGAGCTTGCACACAAGACTCATGGGGAACTTCTGAACAGGAATTTTCTAGTTGTCAAATCTGTGTGGTTTTGTGGAAATGAGCTGACTTCCCAGACTTCTGTCAGAGCATTTACATGTCTGAATGGCCCCGGTATCCTACTTACCTAGATGCCCAAGCCTTTCCAAAATCCCATGCAAAGTGAATAAATGATGTAGGGTTTCAATTCCATGAAAAGGCTTCACATCTTGGCCAAAAAAATATCCTGAAAATGTCTCTTTTTTTTTTTTTTTTATTAAATCAAAGTCTGGTTTATTATTAAGCTGTATTCATCATCTAATAGAAAAGATGGAGGAAATATGCCTTTGATAGCCAGCTGACTAAACTACTTCCCTCGGGTCCCACACGTAGCCCAGAGCAGCTCCTGAATGTTAGTAGGGCCCTAACCATAAAATGCTCTTTGTCTCATTATGTTATAATCTCAGTTTTATGCTAGCTGACTTAAACATCTGATAATAAAAGCAAAGCTCTAGCTCAAAAACTGAAATGAAATGCTGGAATCACTTCAGGACTAGTGCATTATTAGCCATTTAAAGAAAAATGTCACTGTTTTACAGGATCAACTTTTTAAAAAGTGTTTTTAAAGGACAAATGTTTATATTAATGTGGATTTTTTTCCCATAGCCATTCAGTAACCAGACTACAGGGAATCATTTCTGAGAAGGCTTCTCTGACTCTGAATCCTTTACCTATAATTTGCTAATGAATTTCAGCTTAAGTGCAGTTAAGATGTAAGAGTTTGACTAGGGAATGGATTGAAAATAATAATTTTCCTTTTTCCTGTTCCTTCTCCTAGGTACTTGTTAAGAAATGTTTGAAGGCATTGAAGTGTTAAGAGACTGAGAGCTTGTTAAAATAGCAGAGGGGTTGCTGTTTAAGAGGAGGCAAAGAAAAAAGTAGGGAAGGAATCTCAAGAAACTTCCTTTCCAAGGAAGATTAAAAGCATTTCAATTTGAGGAAAAATAACTGTCCTTTCAGATCTTCCTGTTACACACTTTAAAAGCAAATGAGCCAGAAAATTTATTTGGCTGCTTCTATGAGCATCGGTCTTTTATGTCTGCATCAAGACACTGGACCTGGTGTGCATGTGCCCCGGCTAATTGCACTGGTAATGGTCTCACTGCAGCAACTGGATCCAAAATGTGATGGATATTTAGGAATAATGGATGCATTCATAGGGACTGATTGTCTAAAAGCAGGATAAAATGTTCAAATATCTAGTTTGCAGTTGCAATTTTGATAAGGACATTTTGCATCAAAAAAAGGCTTCTCTTTCCTCAGTAATTCATCAACTTCTGTATTGCTCAATGTCCACTGCTCAGCTTTGGTTAGGGACCTTCAGGACTGGCTTCTCCTTGTGCTTCTGTTTTTTAATACCATGTATCCTCTGCAGCATTCCTAAATGCTGTAACCTGTGGGATCAAATCAACTTTAAATAGGAAGGGCAAAGTCAGATTTAAGGCATGTCATGGTGCTTGCTGGCTTGGTAGAGGGTGACTTCATGCCACATCTGTGTCTAGGACCATACAGCCAGGCTCCAAAGGGCAGAGCCCTGGGGTGAAGCAGTGCACAGGAATGAAGCCTGCAATTGGCACATCATGGTAACTGTAGAGGCAAGGACGGACATCAGCTGCAGGTTTTCACTGCTGGTCATCTCAAATGAGGAGCTATTTATGTTTGTCTACCAAGACTAATGCAAGGGCAAGTGACTGGGATGTCTGTGTGTGTGTGCTTGCCAGATACGAAAGGACTGGGGCAGGTTCTTCATGGGTCCAACCTCTGGTGCCAAATAGGAAGTGACTGCTTGGCCTCTCCTTCTGCTCCCTCTATCCATGTTACATTGGATCTGATGCTGCTTGGGCCTTGCATGGAGCTGAATCCATCCATTAATTCAGCAGAAAAATAACCTCCCCGAACCAAAAGGAGTTTCTTTGCTGAATTGTCATGCTGACTTGGCTCAGCACAGGGTCCAATGAATGCCAGAGCTGAAGCAAGGCGGAGAGCAGGCCTTCTGACTTCTGGTGCTGGCATCTAGGCTGTGCTGTTCAAGGCGGAGCCGTTGTCACCCTCCCTGGGCAGTAGAGTTGACAAAGATTCAGTTACTGTGGAGTGTCGTCGGTTTTGTGTGGTTATTACAGGTTAATGGGATGATGTGTGGAGCAGGTGCCCTGTGCTGGGAGCAGATCTGACCTGACTCTCTGGAAGGGTCATATAACTCATTTGTGCAAAACTGGGCTAATGCATGTGCAGTGTTAGTTTGTTTCATGATTTACAGGCACGGAGATGGAAAGCATTCAATTAGATTACACACGATTAAAGACAATTTTGCTGTTAATCCCTGTGGATTGGGAGGATAGGTTTAAGAGTTTAACACTGAAGCGGGCTTTAAAAATATTTGTGAAGTACAGACTTAGCCATTCATTCAGCTGTAAGCCTTTGGGATCCTAGGAAGCCCATGTTTCATTTCACAGCAGCATACAGATGGGGGAAGTCTGTTTACAGATGCATCATGTTCTGTGGAAGGGACTTAGTGGGAATGTTTGTTTTGGACTTTTAGTATTATTCAGATATAGTTCTGGTTTAGCTTTGATTTTAAGCAAGAAATTTGCCCCAATTCTATACTTGTTTGAAATTCAATTGAGCTAATGTCACTGAAGTCCTGCACAGGATGTGGGGATGCAGCAGGCACAGGGACTGAGCTCCCATTCCATCCCAGTCAGTGCAAACGTACCACACACGGGTGCACTGAACTGTGCTGGGATGGCTCGTTGCTGTGACTCAGCTAGTCAAAGGAGATGTTTTGGTAATGGCTTTGAATCCAGACCCTCAAATGAATATACCCTGAACTCTTGACAGAACTCTGAAAAGCTGTGATTGCTTGATTGATTGCACCTTGGTAGGCAGACTTTCAGAAATCCAGGGAATTCAGTGATAGCCTAGTATGGATTAGTGTTGCTGACTTTGAAAATCTTAGTTGTATATTTTATGGAGTGAATTAAGCCATTTAAATCATCCAGCTTTACTTGTATAACATCATTGAGATTTAAAAAAAAATCTTTTAAAGACCAACCTGTCACATCCCCCAAACAGTTTGTTAACCTACGAATTGTCCTTAGCCTTAGAAGTGCATGTAATGGTGCTGATGCCTCTAAAACACCTTGTCAAGCTTAAATCTCTTCCATAAAATTGGCTTTGTTCAGCCTCATGTGCTAAATTGAGCTTGGACACTGAGAAGTTGGGTTGCCCAAGTAGGGCGTATAGGTGCCCTGGCTTGAAACTTGACTGTAACATGTGTTCTTAAAAAAAAACAACCAACCAAACAAACTAACCCCCTCCTGCCCCCAATCAATAAACAAACAAGAAAAACACAACCAACCATATTGCCAGTTTGTTTACACATCATCTCAGGTAATCTTGATAATGGTTGCTATAGTGTTCCTAACACAAGCTTGCTGATTAAGAGTAGTAATTTCATGTTGCTACTTTTCTGGTTGAAGATTAAAATAATCCATGTTGATGTGTGAGCAAGTACTTTTTAGTGTGCATGTGAAAATGGCTTTATCAAAATTCTCAATTACTATTGAATGGGTTTAGTTGGACAAGACCTTAAAGATCATCTAATTCCAACCTCCCTCCCATGCAGAGACAGGGGGTAGGGACGCCCTCCACAAGACCAGGTTGCCCAAAGCTCCATCAAATCTGGCCTTGAACATTTCCAGGGATGAGCCATCCACAGCTCCTCTGGGCAACCTGTTCTACTGCCTCACCACCCTCACAGAAAAGAATTTTTTTCTTATCTCATGTAAACCTACCCACCTTCAGTTTAAAGCCATTCCCCCTTGTCCTACCACTCTATGCCTTTGTAAACAGTCCCTTTTCTTGTAGGGCCCTTTAGGTACTGGAAGGCTGCTCTAAGGTCTCCCCAGATCCTTCTCTTCTTGAGTCTGATCAAACCAAACTCTCTCAGCCTGTCTTCACAGGAAAGATGCCCCAGCCCTCTGATCATCTTCATGGCCCTCCTCTGGACCTGCTCCAACAGGTCTATGTCTGTCTTGTACTGAGAAACTCAGAGCTGGATGCAGTACTCCACAATTAAAACAAACTGAACCCTGGGCTTATATCTGAGAGCCTATTGATTGGTAAAACCCATTAACTTGTCAGTTTGTTAAATATTCCCAGGACTAAAATCACATCCCCAGAAAAGACAATGCAAAATGCAGAGTTTTAAAAAAGCCATAAGAGAGGTGGAAGTCCTCCTTTCTCTTGTTAATGTCTTTCCAGCACTGTTTTGCATCCTTATGACTCTGGGGACCGTGGTCTGCAAAGCACACGATTAAGCATTATCATCCTGATTTCAGAAGCCATTCTGCTACACCAAGTAATAATTCATTTCCCACCGTTGTGCACACTGGTATTACTGCATGAGCTATAAGCTAGACCCTGGCTCTGGCACAATAGGGGAAGAAAGGTCATAAACTAGCAATAACCATTATGTAAACTTCTTTCTCACTCATGACTTTTATACTGAGTAAAGTGAAATAGGCCCACGGACTAGAATTACCATCCTGCCATGGGTTTGGCAGCCTGGGCAAGATAAGGCTGTGGCTGTTCTGTTACTCTGAGGCATTCAGGTTTATGGTTACAGTTTTCTGTGGGTTTGTAAGACAGTCTAATGTTTTCATGGAGGCACCATTTTAAGGGCAAATCATGAGCAGTGTTGGATTTGTCTGGTTAATGAGATCGCTCCAGGTCGAAGTTGCTCTCTGTTAATTAAAACATTTGCTTGGACTCAAAGTACTATTTGGAAGCAGGAGAGCAGCAGCCCCTTGGTGTGGATGTGTGAGGGAGGCTGAGGTTAGGGAGCTTTGGGGCAGAAAGAGGTACATGAACCTTTACTCTTTTAATCCTTACTTTTTCAGTCTGCCTGTGCAGCCACCTCATGTTCAATGAAATGATGGCTCCAATGGCAACTGATAGAGTATTACAAAGGGCTCTGGCTGCTCATAATCCTCAGACACAAACTGGAGACCTAACCCCCATTTCCCAAACAGGGAGGAATGCTTTCATTACTATGTTAATTCAATCTCTCCTATAATAGTGATACTTTAATTGCTCCTCTGTTTTCCTCAGACATAATCCAATTCCCTTTGGCCTCCTAGTTTATCCACACATTAATTGGGTTATTGCCTTGTAAAACAGAAGGGCAAATACATCACTTAAATTTTACCACAGACAATTAATAAGCATGACTGAGATTTTTAAAGTGCCCTAATGCAATTACATGCCAGGCTCCCAGGAATTTTAGTGGGATCTGGGTGCCCTCCTGCATCACACCTACTTGGAAATCCCCATCCCAGGCACATAAGGAAAACTCTGTTTCTTTACTGTATGTTGAACGCTTCAGAGTTTCTCCTTTTCAACCTGAATTCCTGAGTCTACAGTCTTTAATCTTGTAACTCTACTTTTGATTTAATCTACTAAAATTCCTTTTGATTTTGTTGATCAAGGATTGTGGGGTCAAAGCCTCTGAAGTACAGCTGAAAACTTCAAAGTATAAAAAAGGCAGAGACAGGGCTTGGGGGACTGGTAATGGGACACCCAGCTTCTCATGTTCAGGACTGCAGTCCCTGTCAAAAATCATTCTGTGCTTCCTGAAGCTTGAGTGATGGGTGACCCTACCCCAAAATCTGTTGGGGCTAACAGTCTTGTTCAGCAAACTCAGAAAGCTCTGAAGCTTTCCCATCTCCCCACATCAGCTTGTTGTGGAAAGGTGCCTTATGCTGGCATCATCAGGTCCATACTAGTTATCTGACGAGCAGGCCCCTCTGAGCACCTCCTGTTTCATGGGCTGTTCTGTCCTGTGAGTGTTTTATTACCCGTGTCAAAGAATATTGGACCAGAATAGCAGCATTGAAACTTTTAGGGGAAAAAAACAAGTGTACCCTCAGGAACAGCCCTAATTAATTTTCTTTTGAGCAGTGCAAGGCAATACCAGGACCAAGTGTGCCAGGGAGATCTTAGCCCCTTGGTGCCTGTTTCAAGAACATAGTAGCATTGCCACAAATACCCTTCATTTGGAATCAGAACTGTGCAACTCCTTCCATCAGCCTTTTTGGAGACAATGTGTTACAACAGAAAGGGAGAGGGCTGCTACATCTGCCCAAAAGTTCCTGGTGATGCCAGCACTGGGGAGCAATGAAGGAACAGCCACCATTGCTGCAAAGCCCTCATAAAGGAAAACACATGTGCTGAGTTAAGCCCTCCTTGTTGTTACTTCTTTGGGGCATAATCAATTAGTGTAAAAGCCAACAGTGCCTGATCAAAGGGTGAATACTAATGATTAGAATATCATATTAACTCATGGGATATCTCTCCCACACCAGCAAAGGTATTCTAATCATGCTCTACCCACATAACGTCTGTGTAGTGGCAACGATCAATTTTCTCCAAGCTAGCAAGGGAGAAATAAGAATTGCCAAAGTAATGCACACTTTGTACTCTCTCTTCATATAAACACAGAGTAAATAAAACTGACAGGGATCATTTTGCTTTGAGCGGTTTTCAGATAAAAACACTTTCCACCCAACTTTATGTAGTGTAGGTATTCTGATGCACAGGGAAAAGTGTACCTTTTCTAGACTGTTGCAGGGGTTATCATAGAATGGTCAGGGTTGGAAGGGACCCCAAGGATCACCGAGTTCCAACCCCCCTGCCACAGGCAGGGCCACCAACCTCCAGGCCTGGAGCTACACAAGGTTGCCCAGGGCCCCATCCAACCTGGCCTTGAACACTTTCAGGGACGGGGCACCCACCACCTCTCTGGGCAGCCTGTTCCAGCACCTCACTACTCTCTCTGTAAAAAAACTTCCCCTTAATATCCAATTTAAACCTTCCCTCCTTTAGCTTCCCCCCATCCCCCTTGTCCTGCCATTGTCTACCCTTTTAAAAAATTGATTCCCCTCCTGTTTCTCTGCTCCCTTCAGGGACTGGCAGGCTGCAATGAGGGCCCCCCTCAGCCTTCTCTTTTCCAGGCTGAAGAAGCCCAGCTCCCTCAGCCTCTGTTCGTAGGGGAGGGGCTCCATCCCTCTAATCATCTTTGTGGCTCTGTTGCTCAAATTGGAACTAGAAGTAACTTACAAGAGGTGTAAGAGAGTTGGGACACGTACTCCTCTGGTGTAGCTCAAGCAGGGACTGAAGACCCAGGGCTGAGCTTAGGTGGAGCGTGTGGGCATGGCCCTGCTGAACGCAAGGCAAGACGTATACAAATGCTAGATTATTGTGATAGTTTCTCTTGACCTGTCTCATTGTATGTGGTTAAAGCTTCAAGTGTTGAGGAAGAAATCAGTGTCTTACACTGAAGGCTAAGGGATGTGCCAGGAAAGTGTACGTCTGTCTCGTGGACACTCTTAACATCTCTCAGAGACTGAAGTTGGTTGGCTTAAACCATGAAAACTCAGACCAAAGAAAGTGAATTGGGTTTGATCCAGAATTATTTTCTTTATTGGAATCTGTCTCATTTCAAGTAATTAATGATTTTAAAGTCGGTAACTTTTGCTGAGGTGTGAATTTGGGCTTTTCAGGAAGCACCATAATCCAAATTTCAATGGACATAGGGACACTGAGCGTACTGCTCCGCTTGAGTGCTTCATGGAGATAGGCAAAGTGATTGCTTTTGCTTCTGACCCTTCCATAGGGAAAACTGGCCCTATTGTTGGCTGGGCTTCCATGTGTCTGTTGAGCAAAAATTACTTGTCTGGGAAGTTCTCATATGAGAATGTAGAGGTATGCTATTCCAGGTGGGCTGATCAGAGTCTCTAGAGGGCCTGGATTCTCCATCATTTACAGCCAAATCTACAATATCTCTAATATACAATTGTCCAAACAGGCTGGGAGCTTTATGTGGAGTGTCTCTAACCTGTTACACCAGGCTGGCTATGACTGTCATAACTATCATATGAAAATCTACAGACAGACAGATCTTGTGTTGCCTCTGCAGCTCTTCCATGTCCAGGAAACACCTTTAATTTAAACAGAAAAAGCCTGGGTAATTAAAGCAAGCAAAATGCTGTAGTGGGGAATGTCCCACCCAGCTGTGGTTTCCTTTCTCCCCTCTGAAGAAATTACAGGAGTTTACAGTCTTGTTTGAACTCAGCTGGGGTTCCCAAAGCTCACTTTACCCAGTTACCACCATTGCTGCGACCGGCCGTAGGCGTCCAGCTATGTGCTCATACAGAGGGAAGTATTCAGCTGCCTGCGTTGTATTCATGGACAACAGCTTGGGAGCACCTGAACTAGCCTGGCCTCTGCACAATACCCAACCAAGTGGAGTTGTGCCAGCATGTCTGGGAGCGTGGGCTGAGCCTTCCAAAGGCATTGTTATTCCTGCTGGAGCCTTCACTGTGGTTTTTGCCGCTACTCAGCTGCACGCTGATCCAGCCAGCTTGTAGGACTGAGTGCTGAGGTTTCCCTTGGGGGAACTTCCCTGCCATTTCATTTGGAAAATAACAAAAATGAAACGTGGAGATTTTTCTCTGTAGCAGTGGATTTGGAAAAGAGGGGAATGCCTGCAGAAGTGCTCTGTTAAATTCTCACCGCCTTGGGGGGAAGGGACGCTGCTGCTGCTAAATTTGGGGTGGATTAAAACTTGTTTGTAGTATAGGGTGGAGCATTTTTGTTTGGAGTTTGGAATCCATCCAAAACAGAAATGCAGAAATATGGATCAAGCTGTGATTCTGACAACTGCTCAATTCTGTCCTCCCGTCCCTTCTCCCTGTACCAAAAAAACCCCACCCCAAACACGCAAGTTTTGGTCATAAACCTTTGATCTTGCTTTTCTTTTTTGGCTGGGCACTTGTTTCAGGTAAATACTGTCAGACAGCCTTGTTCTATTTCTTGAAAACTTAAAAGTTCAAGGCTTCCTTTTGTAAGATTTTGGAGGGTTTTTTCTTCATTGCAGACTTCAGAGTTTGCACAAAAGGCCAGGACATACTTGCTGGGGGAGGGGGGGCCGGGGGTTTAGCTATAAAAAAAAAAAAAAGACTTAAATAGGGCCTTTTATAACCTCATAATCTTTATTTGTTGTTGGGTTTTTTAATACCTTCCAGGATTTATTAGCTGTGTATACAGAAAACAGCCTAAAATCTGATAATCTGCAATATCTTTACTTGGGCTGTTGAGCTGATTGCACTTTACAAGACTTTGTGACATCCTACATCTTAAGTACTTCACTGAAGCTACAACTATAATAAGATTATTGCTCGGCTATTGGCATCAAATATAATAGTAGCCATGAGGTATTAAAATCGTTGCATACATTAGAAATAGGATAAAACGTATCACTGATTATGCTGGAATTTATTCACTGCTCTTTAAGACACCACTGTGCCTGGGTGACATGGGAAAACCCTGGTCTCTTTGATAAGAAGCTGAGCTCCCATTGGTTTTGCACCGACAGAACCAGGCTCACAGGAGTAGTGCAAAAACAGGGAAATCAAAGTATCATTTAGGTTGGTAGCATATCTGTCTCTCACGTCTAAGTGGGAGATGGGATCCAAATTGTATGAAGCAGAGGGAAGTATAGCACTGATTTCCACCAATTGTTTCCCAAATGACCAAGGACTCATGGGGGTCAGGGATTTTCCCCCAGGGAAAATTAACCCCTGCTCTGTGAGATATGTGAACTTGGTCCCTTTCCTCGTGGAAGAGCTATCTGGCTTGAATGGTCTAAAACTTCTAAAATCAGTAAGAAATTAGCAAGCAGATGGGAAGCAGTCCTGACACTAACTTTGAACAGGCAGGATAAGATCTCAGGGATAAATAAGAAGGCTTAAGGAAAATGTGGTCTCTAAAGAACCTTACTCTTACATTCTGTAGCGCTGATTTTGACTAATAGCTCTCTACTGATAGAAGCATCATATCTAGAACAGAGGGAGCTTCACACACTGCAGCTATGCAGGGCTCCCAGAGCTCGGTCTGTGTAACGTAATTCCTGTGGTTGTAAAAAATGTGATGGCAGGAAGGGGGCAGAGGTGTTAAAATGCTGTATCTACTGTCCATGAGACCTGTTCCAGGTAGGATCAGCCATGGTGAGTGTTGTATGTCCAGAGGTGTTATTCTGGTTGTTATCCTGGTACGTCTGATGAGGAGCTGGGTCCTGGGTGCTGAAAGTCATGGCTGCGGCACGATGCAAATTGAGGCACTCCTTTGCATGCCATGGCACAACTTCCCTAGCCCAGAAGGACCATCTGAGGCTGAGAGGTTATTCGACTCTTAGGGATGTACAGACTGTAACTTTGCCATCTCCACTCGCTCTGTTACTCTGAAAAATCAGCTGCTTGGCTGGCAGGAGATGTGAATTTCCCATTCGTACCAGCTGGTGCAATGCAAGTTTCAGGACTGTTTTAACTGGAAAGATCTGTGAAGGTAGCAATAGCAGTTGAAGCTTTATCAGGTTTTTTCAGACTTCCAGGTAAATGGATCGTAGCTTCTGTTTATGACCTTGAACTGAAGATGACCACTCTCTTTGCACCCTCAGTATGTGTCTTACCAGGGCCTCATGAGAAGTGTTATCCCCTTTCAGAGCCCAGCAAGCTGAAGGTTGTGATCCTGAGGAGTCCTGCCAGCCAAATCCAGCTCTGCTTTCCCTGGCCACAACCAGCCCAACTCCTGTGAGATTAATGAGCCAAATTCTGCTCTCAGCTATATTTGTGGAGTTGTCCCATATTTATCCTAAATAAATCGGTCCTACCCTGCTCGGGAAAGCCAGCTAGTTTGTGGTCCCAATTAAGTCAATGGGAATGTTGCCATTGACTGCAGTGGGTTTGGGTTTCATTTGTGGTTGAGAGCTTTCAGTTTAACTATTTCCTACTAGAGAGGACAGTACTGTCCCAAACCTGAAATAAGTATTTTATATTCTCTAAATCAGGCAGCTCTCATCTCAAGGTGCACTGTATTTCCCATAAAGACTGTTGAATATTTGGTTGGCCAGGACGCTTCCCTTTCATGCAGAATCAATGGCTCTAATTAAGCACGATGACAAAATATGAGGACTTCTATGTAATTATGGCAACGGCACCACTTGCCTCCAATTAAGCTGCCAAAACATTTGGTCTAAAATGGTGCAGTGAATAAGAACAAAAAATCATATCCAAAATTTTGGCAACACAACAGGAGGCTGGCTTTCCTCACGTAATTAGCTTTAACAAAGTGTTGTTAATCTGATTTCTGATTAATAGGCTATTTAATCTTATAGCAGTCTGACAAGACTCTGAGCTGCCTCTGGTTCAAGTTTCTACCAAAAAAAAAAAAAGCAAAGATTTTGAGCAGTTTTGAGGGATATACATATCTGAGAAACATTAGATTCTCTTCTTATTTTCACTGTTCTCCATGAGAGCCCTAAAGGTTACATTCTGTGAATTCACTGAACTTTAAAGCCCTTCATTAAATAAGAAGCCAGGGGAAAAGCCATTTTTTTTCCCTCTTCCTAATTCCTAGAACAGAGAAGTCACTGGTATGACTAATTGGGGGGAGGAGGGGTGCCCAGAAACCTCATGAGCTCCGCACAATTTAGAGCTGCTGGTCAGCTGGCAGAAAGTATCTGCTTTGTGGGCTGCTGTGATGCCCTGGAGTGTTTGGTGGCTGATGGTCTGCCCCCTAAGTGCTTCTCGGGTTGGATTTAGTGACAATGAGGAGGGGAATATAATGTGTAACAACAGAAAAGCAGCCCAACTGCTTTTCCAGGACTTGTGTGGCCATTTGGGTTTCAGAGCTGTTAATGTAACCTGGCGTGTTAAATTAGACATGATCAACACTGTAAAAGAGCCAAGCATACCAACAGTACAGATGGGTGGCAGATAATGAAAGCAGCCATGGCTGAGCAGTGTAAAACTGCTGATCAAACCACGTTAATGTACAGGACTTACATTTCTGAAACTCAGCATCTGAATAGCAGGATGAAAATTTGGAACTGTGTATTTACTGTAGGACCCAAACACTTGTTTTTAAGTTTTCAGCAGCTTTCTTGTGTCCTGCCCTGGACGTGTTAAATTTTCTTTGGATGAGATTTTTTTCACTGCCTGTTGCCACCTGTAACAGTTGGTGACTCCATAAAGCAGGTTTACATAGCTCCCACCAGCCACAGTGTTTTAGGTCAGTTTTCTTGCCCTCTTGGGTCTCTTTCCCATAGGAGTGTCTCCCACTCCAGCTCCAAAGTCTTAAAAAATTCAGAAGAGTTAAATTCAGAGTTAAAATTTTAAAATTCCAAATTTTTAGATTGCCTTTAAAATTCAGAAAAGTTTCCAGAACATCCAAGAACTTGGCAGCTCTCAACTATTTGTAAAGATTACTGTTCTTCAAAGGATTCGTTTCATTTTTCTCAGCCTGAAGTGAGGATAACAGCAGTGTTCTTGTATCTATCTGGTGTGTTGCTGGGACAGTGGTGAAATTTTAGCATTTGAGAAGAGGCTTCCTGGTGCAGTTTCCTGCTCTGACAGCACAGACTCGATGGCATGAATGATAATCCCTTTGTAGGTTAGACAGGCTTTATGTCTGTGTGGTCATACACCCCTCAGAGTTGGGTGTGGAAGTCTCATTTGTTATCTCCTAGGCTCCCTTTGTGCAAGCAGTAGGCTGGTTATGTTCTAAACCTTAACAGGTTTGCTAAAAAAAAACATGGGTGATGGGTTGTACCACGAGGTACACCAGGATCCACCAGGCAAAAAGCAGCAGCGTACAATGAGATCCAGATTCCTCCTACTAACACAAAATGTGGAGCATCCTCAGTAAATGCTTTCTGTGCAGGTGCATGGTAAGAAGAAAAGATGAGTATCAGAGGTCTCATTTCATGCTGGTACAGTGTGTGGATTAAATTCCTGACCTAGTGGGTATCCCACACGATCTGCTGAAGCAGCAGGAATACCCAGTTACTCCCACGCACTGGGACCCCAGCTGACAATAAAACCTGGAATCTCTGTTAATTCCCAAATCTTGTCAATAACTCTGCTATTCCAAAGCAGCAGTGACAAACCTTAGGTGACCTCATCTCTCTTATGCAATGAGATGCAGATTTGGGAATACCCTGAGTTTCCTTTTAAGTGTGCTTGGTAAGATTTGTTTTCTCAAGAGCTGATCCAAGAACTGAACAAATGAGCTCCTGAGCCAGTCTATAGAAGGAGATGGCTAGGGTCAATTTAATGTTTTCCATGATTAAAGTACATCCTGCTGAGTAAATATAGGGGGGAATTCTATATTATCTGGCTGGTTGCTAATTACAGCGAGTTCTTCCTGACTGTGCTTCCTTTATAAAAGATGAAAGTTGGGTCCCTCAAAATTTCTCCTCTTTAGTTCCTTTGGAGAAAATAGTCCTGTAAATAAAACAAGTAGTACTGCTCTAGTTTGTATCATGCTGCTTTTGCATGCTAATCCTGAAGTTCCCCTGAGATAATTTGACAGGAAGGCCATTAATGCAAATTTAAGCATGACCTAGAAAGGATTTATTTTTCGTGTACCACATTGATTCCCTGCTATTGTTATTTGTTCTCCTTTGTTTTAAACTGCCTAGTGTTTCACAGTTGCCTTTCCTTCTTTTTCTTTCCTCCTTTTTTTTTTTTTTAATCTCATGACCATATAGCATAATTCACCCCAAAAGGAACATGTTGCTTTCAACAATGCTTGAGTAAGATATGAAAATGCTGCATGTAAAGAATGGAATTTATCTGGCAAACGCTAGATATAGTTTGGGAAAACTGTTTTTATAGGAAATTAAGAAAAGTTTAGTTTTGTATTTTCCTGGGGAACTTGTGCTTAAATTTGCATTGCAGATACCTGAGCTTTCTCACCAGATGTGGTCTCAAAACCCTCCATTGTTCAGCTGTGCCAACGGGCTGGCAGTTAGGCAAATACAAACCAACCCCAAACTACTGCAGATAGCAGGAGTAAACATTCTTTTGTCAGCTGCTCAGTTTTGTTTCCATCATTTCTAGGCATAACATAATTTTTGAGGGACTCAAGGTCTGACATTCATGTGAGACATCTAATGCAGACCCATGCAAGGAACAAAACCAAACACTTGAGAATCTCAACTCTTCTGCGTTTGGTCTCAACACTTCTGGGTTTGGTTTTGGTACCTTGTAAAGCATAAAAAGCTCATCATTACATGTTACCTTTAGTCCTTTGCAGGTCACTTTAGGGCTCTTATTATTTCTGTGATTGTACATATGGAAATAAAAGGGATCCCCAAAGGGATCTCAAAGCTCTGTGCCATCTTCTTTCACTGAGTCCCCCAAAAATGTGATTGTTCATTTATGCGATTGCTCATACTCAGGAGAAATAAATCTACCTGGTTTCCAGTTAAGATGTGGCCTGTTAGCATGTGTTGGTACAAATCTCTGGGTCTGAGCCTGGGCATTGTTCCCCCTTTGGACTGCTAGTGGCAGAAGGAAAATGGTTACTTTTAGCTCCTGAGTGTGCGGTGGGGTTATTGCTAACGGTGGCACTAAGAATGCATGCAAGGGCACACACACAACTCACTTCTGGGTTAGTTAATATTTTCCCCCTTCAGATCGATATGTCTGCTTTAGATCAGGCTGAAGAGAATGCAAAACACTTCCTTGTGTGGTGCAATGGGGACAGGGAGCAGCCCTGAGGTAGAGGGAAGTTAAATGACTTGAGGATAGGGAGTAATTGAAGCAAAGGCAGATAGAGGTGCATTGGAGCCAGGGCTGCCCCACCAGTGCTCCTGCCCTGCCTGGGGAGCGATGCTGGGAGTGATGCCGCCAGGCAGCGAGCTCTCACTGACACTGTGCCAGCATTCTGCTGCTGGAAAATGCATCCAGTGTCCAGCCCACTTGACCCCCTGTCTGAGTAACTTGTTTTGCCATTTGTCACTGCCAAATGTTTCTTTATTCTGCCTCAGTCACTTGGTTTGCCACTCATTTGACTCCCTGCATAATTAACTTTGCCAGCCAATTGACTCGCTGTGTAATTATCTTTGCCAGTCACTTTGGTCTCTGCATATTAATCATGGTGTCTAACGGGCCTTGGGGCAGGTTGCAGCTTGGTGGGGCCAGCAGCAGGGGCTGGCCAGCCCTCGCACCCACTGGGCACTGCCTGGCGCGGCGGGAGAGCCCGAGGGCTGCCGGAGCAGATGAGACCTTGCTGGGCACGGCCAGAACAGCTGCAGAGACACGCCGGCACTTGTCGATTCCCTTCCTGACCTGAATTTAACTCCATCTCCCAGCAGTGCCCCCCTCCAGCCCTGCCCCTCCTCATTTAATTGCTCTCATTTCATATCGCGTCCATCCCTTTCTGCCAGCTTCGCCAACACACTTCCCTCTGTGCTTTACCACGCTCTGGTTGTGTAAACTAGCCCTTCACTCCCCATCCAACCTGCCAGGCATCTCCAGGTTCTTTGTTCACCTTCAACTGGGGGGCTGTTTTTGCAGAATGCCTTGGAAAAATTTTCTGACTTAGAGTGACAAGTGTGAAGAGCAGTTGCAGACAGTTTATACATCCTCCTCATGGAAAATAAACCTGTTAGTGTATGCCATATGCTACAAAGAAGTGGCTCTCGGCCACGCAGCTGAAACACTAGAGCCTTTCCTTGACTCTTTGTCTGCTTGTCTATTTGTCTTCAAAGCAGGAGACCCTTACAGCTGACATTTCTGCTGTCCTGTTTGCCAAATAGCTGTGGACTTTATAAATAACATAGACAGAAGTTTTGGATGTTGTCAGGAATAAATAACGTAATGCCTAGATTTATCACCTCATCGCAGAATAATATGCTTTGGAGAATGATCTTGCCTGCCTACCATTCAGAGAGGTTTGGCTTTCTCTGATGGTGCCCTTTGCCTATAAAATCTCTCTAGCCTGTGCTTTGTTCTGCCTTTTCTGCCCAACTTCAGACTAGTCCCTCTGCTGCTTGATCAATGTTGTACAACTTTGCTCACTGTCAGATATGCTTCAGCATTAAAAACACAATCCAGCATCAAAACTAAAAACAGAATTCCGATCTAATTTTCCCTAGTGGTGTTTTCTAATTTGTCTGGACAGATAAAATCTATTACTAGGATTTTGGCCTCGCTGTATCCTTTCGTGTAGACTGGCTATTTCATAGTCCAGCTATTGTCCGTGCTTAGAGGGCCTATAACAAATTCTTGTAAAAAGCTTTTTAAAATCCCCTCCCATTGCTTGATGGTTTTCATTTGTTTGTAACCAACAATGCCTTGCAGAGCTTATTTCTCTGAAGCATCAAGGAAGATAAATCCCCAAATGCATTTCTGAGATACAAAGGCGTGAGTCTATACTGTGCTATCGAGTGTGATGGTGTTATCTCACCTAATTTTGGTTGAGGTAGCTCCACAAACAGGAGGTGATCTTGTCTGGGGGGTGTGCTGAGAACAGACTTGCTCAGAGCTCGCTCGTGGCCCTCAACGTGGCATGCCGTTGGCTATGACTGACACAAATATTTCGCTCGTGTCAAGGGGAGGCAAGTATTTCCCCTCCTCCCAACTTGTCTTTCGGTCTCCAGCTTTTACAATCCCTGACATGTTCCTTGGAGAGCCTGAATTATTGTTGGTAGTGGTTTTGTTTTGCAAGAGTACAAGTTCTTTTGGCTGACTAATGCACAGACAAATCATCTGTCCTGGCTTGGTCTTCCCATAACTTCCGCATAACAAAAGGAAAAGGAGTGATCACATCTCAGCTGTCCTGTGCTCTCACGCCTGCGTTTCGGTCTGGGGCAAGATAAGGGTATGCTGCTGGGAAGAGATTTAAAGTTCACAATCTGGAGTTTTTCCTCTTGAGGTTTAATGATTTTTTTTTTTTTGGGGGTTCTTTAGAAAAAATTAGTTCATGTGTGAAGTATGACTGCTGTTTATTTTTATTTTTTTTTTCCCCCCTGGAGCATCTCTGCTCTGCTCCTCCTGACAGCTTTGAGCTGCAATAAACCCACTCTGAAAGGCCAGGAGAGCTAGTTCTGACTGGTGCCGACAGCGTGGCTGCTGAAACAGGGTTTCAGCACAGGAAGTGATGTGACTGGAGCAAATTCCTCAGCTTGACATCTGAGAGCAAATAAAACATCATTGGTGGTTTGGCTGGGGCTGTTGTTGTTTTGGATGAGGCTTGGGTCAGTGGGAAGCACAGCAACAGAGGGGATGTACTAATGTAGTCTCATGTTGTCTGCTCAGCCAGGTAGTATTTGGGGGACAAGGGGACAACTCTGCATTTTCCCCATGTCAGTCCCTACCTTTGTAGGTGATCAAACTCGAGGCCTCATGTACAGGGAACTCGAGCAGGAAGGAGGAAAGAAACACAGTCCTTTCAATGAGCTCTAGCTAAAAATTAACCTTGCTGATTAATTGAATGCTGGGAATGAAAAATGTTAAAACAAATACATGAAAGAACTGGGCTGTATTTTTCCTCTCCATCTGCTGATGGAGGGCTGCGTTGCCACCTGTCTGGGCCAGCATCTTTGGATATTTAATAAACCCTTCTGTGATACAGCACAGAGAATTTAATTCAGCTCTATTAGAAAAGTCTACAACATAAACCAAGTCAATAATAGCTTTGAGAGCATGTCCTTCAAGTTGTATTTCGCACCCACCTAGTACATGGAGATAACAATGTTTACTATCACTTTGTAAATATAACTCTCTGGATGACTAAATCAGAAAGTAATGAAATGCAGCTCCCTGCTGCATTTCTCTTTTTGCCTTTATTCATCTTCCTGTAGAAGAGCCTGGGATCCCCTCCTGTGGGAACAGCAGGAGGAGGTTCTCTCTGGAGAAAGCCTGACATGTGGGTCTGGCTGCCCTGCTGCAGCTGGGAAGATGTGGGGTCACAGGCTACAGCTGCCAGGGGTTTTCAGCTTCAGTGGTGGAATAGATTTGGTTCAGGGCTCCTAGTTCAGCCTCTTTGCTGTCGCCTGAACCTCTGGAATGTCATTCTAGGCAAACAGCATTGTGAGTGGTCTCATAGTGGGGATGTGAAACAGTGAGGAGGTTGCTGTGAGCAGTGCAGGTCTGCTGTGCCGGGTTCACCGTTGTGCAGCCAGGAGCAGCTCCAGCCATCAGCACCACAGCCCACAGCAGAGCACAGAGGGGGCACCCAGTTGAGAGACAGGGGTGGCAGCGGCTGCTCTTGAGGGCAGTCCTGGTGTGGTAGTGAGGTAATGAGGGGTTCTGGGGAGCTGTGTCAGGACTAACTTTACTTTCAAGACCAAATGTTACCACTAACCTAACTGGTGTTACGGATGGTGTCGCTGGGATGCCAGTTCAGAAGAGAGTTTGCCAGGAAGGGACCCTCTGGGTGCAGGACTGCCACAAAAGAGGTTAAAATGGTATCAAATCCTGACACCCTCTAAAGCTCAGTGTGAGATCTCTCTCTTCACCAGAGCTGACCTGTGGTGATGACTGATTGTCAGAAGTGAGGGAGAAAAAAGAGACAACAGTGGAGGAAGGGGGCAGGGATATTGTTAGAAATTGTTGGCCTTTAAGACCACCTTTACAGTCTCTATTATTGCAAAGATGAGCTTGCTATAAACTCCTGAATGGACAGACAGAGCCTGAGATGCAAGAGAATGAGCCTAAGACAGTTTTCTATTATCTGGGAGATTTCTGCCTTAATAGAAGCTTTCACAGCCAGCATGAGATCTGAGCTTTAAAATTATGCCCCTGTAGGAACAGAATGTGTTCTGATGGAAAAGGCAAATAAATTGTGTTTTGCAACATGATATTGGACACACAGAGTATTGCTCTGCTGGTTCTCAAGTCACACAGACTCCATCACAGGCAGCAAACCTAAATGTCTTCTGGGGCAAAAATAAAAATCACTTTCTGTTCTTGCTAAGAAAAAACTTTTCTCCCACAGGGTGATACTTGGTCAAGGTGGCTGTTTTGTTCATCCTCCTGAGCTCTGCAGAGAGTTTGCTTCTCCTCTGTGCTATTCAGCCTTTCCTACTCTTAAGCATGCATTTTTCTTTTCATTTTTCTTTTGACAATACCTATTATCTCACCTTGTAAGTATAAAATTCATGTTTACATAATATTATGTTAAAAATACCCGTTAAAAATAATTAAACTGCAACCTTCCAGGTTGGGCTGAAGTGGAGAATAGTCCATGCCCAGTACACACATACACACACACATATACCCACCTGCCTTTCACACAGCAGGATTAAACAGCAACAAGACATCAGTTCAAGTTAGTTGAAGGTTTGCTATCCTGGTGCTCCTACGTCCCACAGTTTCAGGTATCAGAACAGAACTCCCTCTGCATTCAAACCTGTGGTTTATGAAATAGATTTTGCACTTTCAGTCTTGCCACTAATTTATTTACTTTACTACTTTCTTTACTCAGCACTTCTGGGTGGTGTCTCCTTTGGGGACGCTAGCCACAGCTTCCATTACTGGCTGCACTGTTTATTGTAGTTCTACGTTATTTCCTTCTCTGCCAATGGCAATCACAGAAGAGCAATAGATTATTTACCTCCTTCCAGTTTAAATATGATCTATTTATTTCAGCCCAGCTTAATAGCTCTTCCATTAACAGTGCAATTCTGTTTGAAGATATTAATTGGATGTGTGCTCCAATAATTCCTAGAATAATATTTATTTTTCTGCCAAAAAAATGGGATTAAATAAAGAGCCTGCCCTCAACTTTTACAGGTTTTTAAAGGCAAAGAATATAATTAACTCTTTTTGTGTTACACTTTTTTTAAATGAAATCTGCAATTAAGGGGATGTAATTACTTTTCACCTTGTCTTCTGTTTGCGTTTTGCATTCCACTTTGGTGCTTGAGGTATGAATCACGCTGTATTTCTGGAGAGCAGGCATGGGTGTGCTGCTGATGCTGTGTCTGGGCTGTATTTTTGGTAGAGACACTCAGCTGCAACAAATCAACAGGGGAGTCAATGAGGCCAAGTTGGTTTAGATGAGCAAAGGATGTGACCTTTGATCTCCTGCAAGAGAAAGCCTGTGACCCTACCCCTTTGAAAAAAAACTAATTTAAAACAAAATGTACGTGACTGTCAATCAAACAGACACTGTTCTGCTCTTGGGGAGGGTTTGCTCTTGCAGGCTTTTTTCCTCCTCCTAGGAATGCAGTTGATAGAATTCAGATAAAAACCTAATACCTAAGAAAGACCCTTCAGCAAAACGTTTGCTCGGCAGCGTTGGAACTTGCCCCTGGATAATGAGTGAGATCCACCTCCATCACTCTCTTGCAACTCTCACGCAATTAAGCAGCTGATTCCAGCATTCACCGAAACCTACTGACGATTATCAGCCTGGATCTGCTCCTGCTGACAGTCAGCCTTACGCTGCTGGAGCAGAGTGGGCTTGGGCCCATCTCTTGGAGGTTACCTGCCTACGTACAGTAATTCCTTTCAGACCTCATGCTGTATCACTGATGCAATAACTTTGTAGGCTCAGCTGAGCTTTCCCTTGAACCTGCTCTCTAATTAACCGCTGCTTTAAGTTCTTATCAGCAGATTAACTTACTGCAGAAACACTCGGCATTCCCATAGCTTCCAAGCCACAGAGGAACATGGCTTCTGTCATCTTCCATTGCAACCTTGGCATTACTCAACATGTCAGCTGAAGTCTTAGAAGTTTTCCAGACTCCTTGCTCCCCACTTAATATTGTTCCCTTGGAACAGATGTCGTTCCACCCACAGGCAGTTTGCCCCATGGGGGTGTAAAGCAACCTGAGGTGAGTAAAGACCCTTCTCACACAAGGAGGAAAACAGAAGATAAGGATTCTAAATATAAGCCTCCATTTAGGAGGACAATAAAGCCAGTGCTTAAATCCGTTCCTGTTGCAATTATTGGTGTTAGGAGAGCTATAGAAACTACTGCTTTATTTGTACTTGTTGTAGTACAAATAGATAATGAAGAAGTATTTTGTCCTGAGAGACTGCCTAGCAATGTAAGAATAAAGTCAACAGGGAGCTCCAAGCAACAGCCAGGAGCAGGGGGAAACTTGACAAAACTTTTTTCTACCGAGGGATTCACTGGCCAAAACAAATTACCTGCTGAAGAGCACTGTGATGTCTGTGGGTATTGTGGCATATCCTCAGCCCAAAGGACATATTTAAGTCTAATTGAAGGAATTAAAGTTTAACGTGAGCTTCAGTGCTTTGCTGAATCAGGGCCATAACACTGCCACCAGCCATTTCAACGCCGGACGGAGATGAGCTAAAGAATGTGTCTGATATCAGTGAAATTCCTCAGTGGCTCCCAAATTGGGTACGTTGTGTGCAGCCAGAAGAACTGAAGCCCCTTTCTGCGCTGTGATTTTCAGCTCTGATTAAACCATCTCAATATACGTTCCCGAGGCCACTGATGTAATAGATTCCTTCCAGAGAGAACACTGCGTAAAGCAACGCTGCCAAGAAACGGGAGCCCTCACACTTGGTGCCTGTATTTATTGTAAATATCCTGACTGAAGTCTTTTGTGTAGCAGTTTGAGAAGAAGCGTGTTGTTGTCACCCTCCTCAACTGCACTATTGTCCAAGTCTGGAAAGAAATTGGGATCTCATCTGTGGTGGAAAGAAAAAAAATCCATCTTCAAAAATGAGACAAAATACAGTCAGGACAAAAATAGCCTGAAAATGGGGTTGCAGCAAGAAAAGAAGTTTCCTGGAGGACTTGTCAAAATAATCTTCATCAACAAAAGACTCTTAAATGCTATGGGGGTTTAGCTTTTTTTTTTCCTGTAATAGTAGATTCAATACATCAATGCTCATTTCCCAAAAGTGACGCTCTCCCTGACCCTACGGTTGCAACATGACCTCCAGCCCCTTGCTTCAAACACATTCAGCAGCTTTGCATCTTGCAGTGGAAGGAGCTGCCTCACCTCACTCTTAGGCATTTCCCAGAAGCAGCAAAATTGAAGGGGAGTTTTGTAACTGAGCAGGGTAAAACTCGAGTGTTTGTGCCCGGCACTCTACCACGGCTGCATCACGGGCTCGAGAGCTCTTCTGCTGGAATCAACAAGCCCCTTGTCTCAGTGCTCCAAATGTGCAAAGCTCCTTTATGAATTAAGCATCTAAAATACATACAAAAGCAGCAGCCAATGTGTTGGCATACTAATACTATTAAAGGTCATTATACTGTTAAGCATCAAAGATAGTGAGCTTGGACCAGAGTTCTCTCCAGCTGAAAGCAGTCAGTGACTGCCTGGTAAGGCATCTGGGCTGGCCAGCACTACCCCAAGGTGCACATCTGGGCCAGCCAACACTACCCAGAGGTGCACATCTGCTGGCTGTGAGGATACAGACATAGCTCCATGTATGAGAGCATCCACAGCTACTTTCAAGCTACTACTGGAACTTGCTGGTCTTCATATAGACCTGACTGCTTGTCAGATTCTCACTAAGATGTCAGAGCTAAAGGCAGAGGTTGTCATATAAAATGAGGGGTGAGGATGGGGCTTAGTCCCACCATGAGAGGCTCCAGCTGTTGTCCCTGGGGGCAAGTGGGGATGCTGCTGGTCCGGGGATGGGAACTCTTGTCGTGGCTGTGGACAAGCTGCACCTGCCCTATGACTGCTGACAGGCCTCACCTGGTAAAGATTAGCACAGTGTAACACAAGAGCAGGGATATTTACCAAAATTAAAAGGGAAATAGTGAAATTACAGGGCTTACTGGGTGTGCCTTTCAATTTTTGATCTATCCCTCAGTGAGAACATAGGCAATGTGTCACCATAGGTATCTTTCTAATTAGACTGAGAACATACCACATCTATTCCTCAATGCCCAGTGCTCTTTCTCCTGGGTGCAATTCTCAGTGCTGGGTTTGATCGATGAGCTCCTTCTGTGGGTTGGTTAATGGCTGCCTTGGACCACGCTCTTCTCTTTTCCAGCCATTACAGCAGCAGAGACCAAGGGGATGCTGTGTCAATGCCTCCCTGAAGCCAAACTGCCAACAGAGATTTGGCCAGTTCTGTCATACTGGAATTAACCTCCCTGTTGAGCCAATAAAACGTGTGCATTGAAGTTAGCACAGAGCATAACACTAAGCAGTATGAGTGAGAATCAAGATGCTGTGTTTCTATCTTAACTAAGGAAGCCAAGCTGGTGTCTGCCAGAGGACACCTTTCCTTTCACAAAAAAACATGGAGTCAGTGACTGATGAAGGAAATATACCCTTCTGCAAACTTTTTTTCCTCATGTCTTAAGAGTCAAATCTACGTGTGGAACGCTGAGGAGTGACAGCCCTACCCTTAATTCTGCAGCATGCTGGCAACATTGGAAATGTGGCTTGGTTGCCTAGAGAGACAGAAATGATAGAGATGTGGAATTCCTTAAGAGGCCTCTTCTCCCTGGATTCCTTCCATGGTGTTTTATAGGTTCTACCATTGTTTTCCTTTGCCTGAGGGAGAAGGGTTACCATGTGGCAGTGAACAATGCTGCCACAAAGCTGGGTGAAGCTCAGGGTCTGCACCTTCATGTGCAAATACCAAAAAGTCCTTCAGGAAAGCAGAAATGAGCAGGGACTGGGAGACCAACTCAAAAATATTCCTGTTTTTCTGTAGTTTTCTGATGTTTCTTCATTCTCCCAGGTGTCTCATTAAAAATGAATTAATATGAGACAATTAGCTGCTACTGAGGATTTACAATACTGCTTCATCAAAGTACTTTGGAGTACTTACTCAATAACAGTTGAGTAATTGGTACCTATCTCCACTGTCTGTCGCAAAGACAATGGACATGGTGAGGGTCCTGGAGAGATATGGTCTTTATTGAAGAAAGGAATAATATTTAATCAGGCTAATTATAAACAATGTATATAAATTAACATGATTAGTGGTAGCTTAACTAGCTTTTAAAATTTCTTTATTCTTTCCTTTTTTTTCCCCCCCTGCTTTATTCCATATACTCTTCTTCTGGTTGGCTGCAGAATGGGTTCCCTGGTGACCAGATAAGAAAAGGCAGAAATAAGATTCACAAAAACATGGTCAAAAGGTCCTCGTGTTTCTTCAAGGTGGAAAATGTGGATACGTGTCATCTGGAAACTACTGCCTGCCTGACAGTGGCTGCAGGACGGTGACAGCTTCTTCCCTTTGTCCCCTTTGACCTTGCTGCTTCTCCTGGTGCTTCTCGAGCAGAATTCAAATTTTGATAACTGTCAGGACCAAAATGATGAAGTCCCACCATTTCCCATCTCAAACCTACCGTGTATGTACGGCCAGTCCCTGAGTGTGGTGCACCCACATCCTGGATGGGGTCCCCCTTGGGCACACGCCTGTCTGATCCATGCAGGGAGCCTGCTGAATCCTCTCCTTTGAGTGGCAATTTACCGCTTTTCCATGTGTGCAGCATGGCATGGCTGCTTCTGCCTCCTCAGCTCTGCTTCTGGGTGGTGGGATTTCACCCCAGGAAAAAGGGAAAAAGGCAGGAAAACAAGCAGGAGACTGGCAGGAGAGAACTGCTGATTAATTCTTCTTCACAGGCTACACTTTTATTTGAGACTACACCAATCCCAGTTTTCATAACAATGTGGTTTCCCTTTGACAAGTGCTTATTTCATATAGTTGTCTAAATAGTTATCACACTGCTAATGATTCCATCCAGAAATGACTCCCCAACGTACCAGATCCAGACCTTCAAGTAATTTGTGTATGCAAATTCAGATTATTATTATGTTCACTTGTAGTACTATCGGCAACAAAATGAAAGAGCAGATACAAATCATCTGCATAAAATATTCACATATGGAAACCTAATTTTTCTTGTTTGTCTAAATGTCTGAACATGTAAGATCTATCAATCAATCTTGCTTGTACTCATACAGCTCAGAAGTGAGTCATATTTATTGCTTGAGTCCTAACATCATCTTCCAGGAGTTCATAAAACAGGATCGCTGCTAGGAGCTGCTCAGAATTCAGAACTCTAGGATCATTGGGTTGCCACCATGGATCTAAAATGTCTTTTTTTTTTTTCCTGCTATGAATTTTTCTCATTTAACACTCAACTAAACTATAGAGACCTGGGAATTAGCAGCTGAGGACTGTTCAGCACTGCAGGATGCTTAATGCAATTAGCAAAGTTAATAAAATGTTGGACAGGTGCCTTATACCAGGGGAAAAAAAGGTTTTGTTCTTATTTGCTGGGGATCAAACTGTTACATTAACTTGGGTTTTTTGTTAAGAAAGCATTTATTCTTAAAATGGAATGAAATAAAAGAAGATGAATGATTAATCTGTTATTAGCTGAATTCTACAGCAAGCCTCCCTGTTTGCTGCTTGCAGAAGAGCTTCAGGAAACAACACGTACCCCCTCACGGATGGGTACAGAACAAAAGGTAAACTGAAACAGGCAAAGCCAGAAGAAGGTTTCCCTGGAATATCTAAGAGACAATTTGAAGCCAGGTCTGAATTATCTACCTTTAGAGGGTACAGGTGGAAGAGGAAAATATAACAGGTCAGAGAGGAGTAAGTGTTACTGTTCCTCCTCTGTTTGGCAAAGCTGATCCTTGGAAATCACACTTAGCAGCTGAACACCTGGAAAAATGGTAGGAAAATTGTCAGAGAGAGACAGCTGTAAACTATTGATCTGTGGAGAGGACTCCTGCTGAAAGGTCCCTGAAGCAGAAAGAAGAATATTCCCAATAAGGTAAATGTGTGAGTCTACTTGTATCTTCACTCAAGAGCTCACAAACTGGAGGACTCCCCCATGTTAGGGTGAGTGTTTTCCTGCATCTGTCCTTGAGGGAAAAATGAACCAAAGTAATTCTCTTCGGTTTTTTCTACTTTGATTTTAGAGGAAGATTGGAAAGTCTGAGTGAGAGCCTGTAATTATGATGGGTCCTTTAAATAAATAATAGAGGAAATAAGAGAGAAATTGTAGAATCAGGTTGCTTGTCCTCTGGTTCAACGTGTTGTTCCTGGTTGTGCTGATTTTGTGTTCCTCTCACCTCTTCTGTATTTACATCCTTCTAGGAAAAGATTTTACCTGATGATGGCTGAAGTGGAAATTGGAGGCAAGGATCACCTTAGTTTCTTTATCCCCATCCTGCCTCATAAGCCTCCTGCTGCAGTGGCACCTGTGCTCAGGGAGCACATGCAGCTGCCCCAACATACACCTTCCCCGTGCCTTTGCATTCTGGGGATCCCAACTGAATCAAGAACAGAAAGCAGGCATGTGAAAAATAGAGGGTGGAAGACACAGCATCACTTACATTTCTGTGATCATGTAGGCTTCCCTGACTTCTGAGCAGCCATGAGGGTATTAGACAGTGAGGAAAAACCCAAAGGAGCCAAATCAAAGGCAAATCAAGGAAGCCCCAGGCCATACACAGCTTGTGAAACGCCCTCCCCCC
>VZTU01003570.1:16707-112495 GCA_013400835.1 Zapornia atra | reverse complement strand
GGCGGCTGCACCTGCCCCCGCAGCCGGGCCGCCCCGCCCGCCGCAGCCGGTCCCATCCCGGGCACTGCGGGCAGGCGGCGCTCTCTGGCCGGGCTGTGCTGGGGCTCCGGGGCGGTGCGGTCTCCTCTTCCTCCTCCTCCTCCGCGGCGGCGGCGGCGGACAGATGCGGCGGATCCCGGGGTGGCTCTCGCCCGCAGCGGGCTCCCGTCCCCCCGCCGCCCCCATGGACGGCAGCGGGGGCAGCAGGCGCGCGTAGCTCGGTGAGTCCCGCCGCGTCCGGTCCCGTTCCCTCCCCCAGCGCCCCGCACCGCGCTGCCGCAGCCGGGGATGCTGCCTCCCTCTCCCGCACTCCTCCGTTTCCCTTCTCTCCGCGTAAAAAATCCCCCTCTTTCCCCCCCAGGCGTGTTGGCGGTGGGGACCCGGCTGGCGGCGGCGCCGGGGCTGGGCTGCAGGGACCGGCTCGCCGCCCGGTTCTGCCACCTGCTCCCTGCGGCGCGGCTCCGGCTCCCAGCGGGGGCTGCGGGAGCGCCGGCAAGCGGGCTGGCCCCTCCTGCGGGATGGGGTTTGGGAGAGCGCTCCCTGGTCGTGCCGCGGCGAACGTCCTGCCTTCCTCTCCTGAGGAGCCCTGGGCAGGGGGTGGTTGCAGTTGGGCTCCCAAACATTTGTTTCAGGGTGGGACTTCGGCGGTATCAATCTCGGAGTTATTTTCTTTCAGCTAAATTCAATTTGAACTGACTCAGCGGTTGTAAGAACCTCAGGGGGAAAATGTCAGTCTGAGGATTGTTTTCTTTCCCTTGGGTTTAAAGATCCTCCTCTGTTTATTCGCTAATGATTTATTTTTGTGAAATAATTCTGTTGTGCTTTATTTACTCCTGGAATTTAACAGTTCTCCAAGACAGACAGGCTTGTTAGAGGCTGAAATAATCAGCTCCACGGCACAGGCAGTGCCCTTGGTTGTAACAGGTGCAATGTGCATATTCTTGTGAACAATGAAATGGTTTCAGCGCTGGGTTTGTTTGTATGCTCTGTGTTTCTGTGACTCTGAAGAAATTGTCATGCTATGTTATGTCAAAGATGTGCTTACAGCAGGAGCGTGTCCCTAGTACCTAATTAACAGGACATGGGAGCAGCTGCACAGACCCTGTCCATCAGTGATGGCTTTAATACACAGGGTGTTCCTGGGTGACACTGTCTAGCTTGGGGTGTTTGGGTGGCTTGTGTGAGGACCCACGCTGGGCACTGGTCCCTCAGAGATGTTCTGGCACAGCATGAAATGCTGGGAGATGAGGAGGGGGAAAGAAGAGTGTAGAGGAGGAACCATTTGTGCTCAGATTGTATTTTCTAGACTTCACGGTCCTTTAATACAGTTCCCTGTCTCTGTGTTTTCTGAGGAGGGTCGTGGTGGCATGTCTTGTGTTCTTACTGAAACCTAAAGTATTGATACTTATGCTCCACAGAAGAAATTTCTTGGGCAGGTATTTCACAGATAAAAAGACTGTCGTTGTTTTACTAACTTCACAGGCTTCTTATTTAAGGCAAAAATCCAGAGTGATACCACATTGGTAATTGACTTAATGGGAGTCATTCAGGAGTTAGAGCTGTAGATCAAAGGGAAATTAGACTGGAATTTAATTATTGCTCTCAAGCCAGTATAGCACAAAAGGTGTATTCCAGCAGTCCTCAGCCAGGTTCAGAATACCTGTGCTCTGTGGTGCAGCCAGTGGCACCTGCCTGGAGGTGTCTCTGCCCTCCTCAGCTCTGAAGGATGTGCTTTGCTGGTGCTCTGCTTTCCAGGACTCTTGAAGCCTGGCTTATTTTGTTAGGGGTGGGAAGAGGAGTGGATTGCATGTGTAGGATGGGGAAGGATGACTGGGTGAAGGGGTGAGGGTGGGGAGTGAGTTCATTTGTTACCCTCTGGCTCTTTACAGATTGCAACAAAGAAATGATAGAGCCCGGCTCCTCCTTTCCTCCAGCTAGAGCCAAGTGCCTGGCTGTGGAGTCTGTTAGAGCTGCCCTCAGAGGTGTCGGTAGTGGAGGCACAGAACAAAGCAAAGGCAGTAGACACATCTCTGAGGTCCTAGCTTACTGCCAGAGATGCTCTGAGGCTGCACAGGCTTGGAGTTATGCCTTCTGGTTTATCCCCTCATGAGAGGTGGTGCTTCTTCCTCCAGGAAACTGATGTGAAAGTTGCAGTGGTGTCTCCTGAGTCATTCATCTCGGAGGGTTTCCCCCGTGATGGGGTCTTGCAGCTCGTGCTAATGATTTCCAATAGTAATGAACTTCGTGGTGGTCTGTAGTACCTACAAAGCTTGGGATGGTGAAGTGTTTTGCCACGGAGGCGGAGAAACAAAACCCATACCTCTGCCATGTTAACTTCCCTTGGACTGCTCCAGCCTCACCCAGCGATGTAATTCCATCCTCGTGGTTCTTGGATTACGGCAGGTGAAGGTAGGAGTATGCATCTGCCTCCTCTGAGGCACAGCATTTTGTAGCATGGCCAACCGAGGGGGATAATTACCTTGTTAGCCCTTTGTAAGGTGTGAGTGCTACAGCTCCCTCTGGTTTATTAAGGTAGAAGTGGTGTGTACTGTTAAAATACAGCACGCTCTTCAAAAAGCATTAGTTGAGGAGAGAACATGGCTATTATACCATCAAATCAACTTCACCTAATGATGCCCAGTTGAAAGGATTTTAAGTGTTATTTAATCAAATTTGGGGACAGTAATCTTAAAGGATTCTTTTAAAATCCTTTGAAATAATTAGCAGCCTTATTTAACATCCTGAGTGATTTATGTACATGAGAGTGATTTGTTCTTTTCACATTGCCGGTGAAGCCTCATGCTGCTGTAAGCTGTTTACAGATCTGCTAAAGCAATCAAGCTCTGGATAGTGGTCCTTTAATTGCCTGAGGCTTTCACTATACATGGTGGTTTAACAGAGTTTTCAGGATCATCTCTGGAAGCCAGTTACGCTGTGGATGCTGATCTGGTCAGGGAGATGTTCCCATGCTGCAGTCACAGATGTAGCTTGAGGCACTCTGTGGGAGTGTGTCTGAGATCATGTGGAGCTCAGAGCACCCTAACACTGTGGGTACCCGCTCCTGCCACGCTGAGCTGGCTGTAGTGCTGTGTCCTTGCTTCCCTGGCCTGATGCGCTTGCAGGAAATGAGTCAAGGTGGGGTTGATGCAGGAGCAGAGACTTCTGGATGCTCTGGCCAGCGAGCGTAGGAGCCTTGCCGTCTCAAGCCATTAGCTAGGCCAGGGGGTTAGCAGGATGTAAAAAAAAGTCAGATATTCTAGTGAAAATCAGAGACAGCAGTGTGTGCTTAAAATGAATGAGGCTGGGGTAGGCAGGTGTCTAAAGCCTTTTGCTTAGTATTTCAGTTGCTTTCTGATGTAGAAGGCTAAGAGATGATGCCTTTTAGGTGTTGCTGATGGCTGCTACAAGGCAAGGGGTGTTTGCCAGGTCTGAGTGGCAGTGCCTGTCTGCTGAGGAAGACCTGTTCTCTCACAGTAGGCAGTTAATAAATGAAGGAATTGATAGCAGTAAAATGATTCATCATCATAAGTTTCGATGTATGATGAGTTCTCTAGTAAACTTTATGGTATTTCCTTGCTCAAGGTCTGTTCTCCTCTTAGAATACTAGTTCAAATACTCTGGGGTGCTTCTTTCTAATAGCATCACATTGGTTAAGTTAGAAATGCTTTGTCAAAGCAAACTCACTCCAGATACTTCTCTGACCTGCAGGTTTCTTCAGGGATGCAGAAGCTTACCAGGTGTGTAGTGAAGGCTTTTCCTCTGCTGGTCAAATGTTTGCTCATGTCCCAAATATAACTTCTGGGATTTTGTTTGTTTTGGAGCTGGGGAACATTTTTCTCTTTTACCCTCTTTATAAATTCAGAGGTTTTAAGCATACGATTAACATTAAACATGTGAATATTCTCCCCGGACTCGGTTTTTGGATCAAAGGCAGAGTGCTCTGTATGTTGAGAGGATGGAGCCTGCAACCACTACATGCGGTGAGATCTGCTGCTATGCTTGTCTGAAAACAGACTATGATATGAGTGCTTTGGATTTATGTCTGCCTGTGCCCCAAATCCCTCTGCTAACTGCTGTCTTGATGTTCCTTATCTACAAAGTGCTTACAAGCATTAACAAACCTTTGTGATGCTGCTGAGACGTGGTGTTATCCCCATTTTCCAGAAGGAGATGCTGAGAGAGTTTGGTGATCTGCTGGGACCACTGTGGGTTATGGACAAAGCTGGGCATTGAACTAGCAGCCTTTAATTCTCAGCGCTGTAAGGTGGGGGCAGCAGCAGAGCTCCCTGACAGCACTGCGTTAAACATTGCCATCTTCCAGAGGATCAGAATGCTCCCCAGATTTCCATCCCAACACTAAGGCTTCTCATATCATCTACTGGATCAAATTCCAATTGGAGATACAGTCTGTCTGCAGGAGTGAGCAGGGGCCTGTCAAGGGAAAGCATCTCAGAGAAAATTTTGTATGCATCCTGGTGCTCAGTCTTGCTGGATGTCACACAGAGAGCTGCTGCATCAAGCCTCTGTAACCTGAGTGGTCACAGCTTAGAGAAAGGGGGATTTTCCATCTTTGTAAGTGCAGAGATTGATGATTTGAAAATGCTCAGAACTCCTCTAGAGAGCAGAGAGCCTGAGTCCGTGCGTATAAATACAGGCACGCTAGGTGTGTGTGCCTGTGAGCTGGCACAGGAATCCATTTCCAAATCTGAAGTTTGTGTGGTGTCACTTTTGGCTCAGAGTTGTTTGGGGTGGGTTGGTTGTGGTTTGTTTTTTATTTTTTATTTGCTTTATTGCGTTTCACTTCCTTTAAGTTAGAAGCTTCTCTGAAAAGAGAAAGGGTGAACCTCCAATGTGGAGGGATGTGCTTTGCAGTGATCTCTCAGGGATGTGCTTGTGCAGGACGTGAGAGGCTGGTGCCTGCCTCCCTTCCTGCTCTGTGTGTCTCGGTAAGACCCTCCTGGACTGCTGCGGGATGCAGGGTCCTGGGAAGCTGCAGTGGCTGGGCACACTCATGCCAGATCAAATGACTGGCACAAAGGCAAGCTTCTCTGTGTTTGGAATTGTCCTTTAGGCAACGCGATTCATCAGCATCCAGTGTCTTGTGATGTAAAGGCGATTGTGATGTAAACAATGCTTGAGGTTCCCACAGATGAACCATCTGGTGTACCTGCCTACAAACATGTATAAGGGACAGAGAAGCCCTAATTGGGAATTTACTACCTCTGTGTGCCTTGTGAATGAACAGCCATCCTGAGTGCTTGTGTGTATATAACCACATCTTTCCCTCTTTCTCTTTGTTCTTCCATAAGGAACCCACATTCTTCTGAACTCATGCTCCCTGCCATAAATGACCCAATCAGCCTTCATCACTGCTCGTTAGATGAGAAACTTCATTAGTTAATAGCAGTGCTGTTCTTCCTTTTTGTCCCTACTACAGCTAAGCTCACGGCACTTAGAGACAGACTTGTTAGTCATTAATATTCTTTGTATTCTTCATCTTTGGCTTCAGAAAAGAAGGCCTTTCATCTTCTGCCTTGCTTTGTTTTTTAGGAGAAGCCAAGTTTGACTGGAGGAAAAAAGAAACCAAAAAAACATTTCTCTCCTGCTTTCTTAGAAGCTTCCAAGCAGTCTCCCCTGCTGACTTTGTACTTTCACAGTAGACAAACATTGACTTTGTTTCCACAGAATATAGCTGGCTTTTTTTTTTTTTTCCCCTTGGTTTACCTTTCTGGTTATGCCTCAGCAGCTTGGCAGGACAGGATTAATTAGCAATGCCTGTCTACTTTGCTAAAATTCTCATTCTTCCCACAATTTTTCCATCAGGTTTATTGTACCTAAGGGCAGGTTGGTGTAAAGAGAATGTAAGCACATGTCTGAACTTAGAAAAATTGTGAAGGGTTTCCCTGGTTGAGAGCCTGGAAGATTACTGTGATTGGTCTGTGGAGCTTGATTCCTTTTTTAAAAAAGAACTCAAAATGCTGATACCCAGGAATGTCTTCTAATGCTGTCTACCTGGGGTGAAATGTGCATGGGCAAGTACAGTAAGCAAAACACATTCCTCGGGTGGGGAAGGCTTTCTTCTTACCACTAAATGCTCATTATTGTAAGCAGTCAAATCTGAAGCCCTTGCTAATCTGCGGTGCCAACTAAAAAGATACAGCGGCACAGTATTTGATCTCTGTGATCATTTGCAATCTCACAGCTCATTTCTGAAGAGTAGGACCAAAAGCAAAAAAAAAAAACCAACCTCCATCTTCTGGCCTGGGCTATGTGTTTTGTTCTTGGTGTGAAAATTACTTGAGGTTCGTTAACTGCGTTCTTGCATGTGCCAGTAGTTGATATCCATTCTGCTCAGGTTTCCTCCTAGCTCTGATGCAGTGTACATCACAGTGTGATCATTAAGTGTGATTACAACATTTTTGACCTATTTAAAAGTCTCTGGCTGTGAAATTCCAAAGATTCTAATTTAAGCTATAAAGCAGACTATTAATGTGCTGTTGCTTACACATTTCACGGCTCACTTCCTGATTACAGAAATTCTGAATGTGTATGTAGAGTCTGTTCCAGTGCCTGCATATGAACATCATATACCATGTGTGGCTTGGACTCATGGTACAGAGACTTTATCTTCCTCCTTTGTAGGAAGGAGGATCATGCCGAGGGGTGTAGACATTGGGCAAGAGAGCAGCCTTCAGGAAAAGACCATCGTCTTCAAAACCATGTGTTTTGCTTACTGTACTTGCCCATGCACATTTCACCCCAGGTAGACAGCATTAGAAGACATTCCTGGGTATCAGCATTTTGAGTTCTTTTTTAAAAAAGGAATCAAGCTCCACAGACCAATCACAGTAATCTTCCAGGCTCTCAACCAGGGAAACCCTTCACCAACCCTATGAACTGGAGAAGGTACCCTCTGAAAGCATCGGGGCTCATTGGCCATCCCTGAATTGTTTCCAGCTGGTTTTCGCTGTACTGAAGCAGGAACATGGGCAAGATGCTGTGTGTACTCAGTGGGTCTGGGGAGAACAAAAAAGGCTGTTGAGGTCTTCCTGGGTTTTTTGCATCACTTCATTCAAATCTGTCCTCTTGTTCATGGAACTGAAACTCTGCAGAGCTTCCTTATCCACATGCACAGAAAGGAGTTTGGGATTACAGTTTTACATGGGTCACTTATGATTCAGCCACGAGGATGGCACAGTATGAAATAACTCACCAAGGTTACAGGTGCAACTGCAAACAGTGGATCCAAGAGAGACATTCGCTTTGAAGGATCAAGAAGCACATGAAGGTTGTATAGATTATCCTGTCACTGTGTGAGGCCTGAGTCAGTAAGGCACTTCTGTGCACAGTTCAATCGCGTCTGCTCTTGTGAGGACATAAAAACTTGCCAAACTTCATAGGACTAGTTGTGTGCTTAAAACCCTGTCTAGAGATTTTGGCCTGGCCTGGCTGGACGCCTAAAGCTGAATTCATGGCTGCCTGGATCTGGTGCCATGTTCAGTGGGGCTTACCCTGCTGTCTGTGTCCACAGTTCTGGCTTTTTCCTCTTCATGAAGCAGCACTCTTTGGGTTTGGGGTAGAAGGCCTTAAAATCTTTGTGTTGACTGTACACTTGGAGGTGCATTTCTTATTTTAGTGGCTTGTTCACATTTCCTTTCCTGCTATTTAACAGCTGCAGCTGCTTCAAGTCCAGAGCTTTTAATAGTTGGAGGTATTTGGGGGTCTCTGGGTGGCAGTGAGGGTCATGTTAGCCACAGACACGGTGGGATCCTTTGTGTTTTACTCAAAGGTCAGGGTAAGGTACAATACCAATTAGCTGAAAAGGGAGGCCAGGAAGCAAAGTAACTCCTTCACCTCCTTCACTTTGGCTTATTGACTTACTCTTTTGGGTCACGGCACCAGATCAGAGGCCTGTTCTGACACAATCAAATAGTTCTGTGCTGAAGGAGGTTTTTGTTTTGTTTTGTGGTGTTTTGGTTGTTTGGGTTTTTTAAATTAGTTTGTCACTTTAATAATGGTTACTGAGTAATTACACCCAACACAACCAAGCCAGGAAGCAAGCAAGGTTTGGGACATCAAGGCTTGAATGTTCTTTGCTCTCTTTAAAATACATTAGCATAACAAATTGTCATGTATATGGAACCTACAGTGTTGCAGACATTTTAAATAGCTGAAGGATTTGGGGCATGTGAGTCAGTAGGGACAGTATCTGAGCCTGGTTAGATGAAGGTGACAGACTGTTGGCTGTTTAGGGAAGAGACCTTTTCTTACTGCCCTGTCAGGTACTTGGTTCTTTGGCCCTACGTGGGCTGTCTGATATGGGTGTCTGGCTCTGTGTGAGATGAGCAGTTATTTTATAGACTTTTGGGATACAGCTTGAAACTAAGGCATGGAGTAGATAAAGGTGAGATGGGACCCTTTTTCAGGACACGGGGGAAAATTTAGGTGTGGTTGTACCCCTCACACCAACAACATGTGAGAAGTGAGAACAAGGCAACAGGCCATAGTATTTTTCCAAGGAGCAATGTTCCCTAGCATCTTTTTGTCCTGCTTCAGGGAGAGGAGATGGGAGGGAGATGCAATTAGTGCTCCCCATCTCCAAGTGCTGCTGGAGGACAAAGCTAGGAACCTCTCAGGGCTGCTGCTTTGCCAAGACCCAGAGGAGAAGTTTCTGATCCTCTCAACCTGTTGTGATGACTGCCAGCACAAACTTTGCATCAGGGACAGGGTTTGTGCTTTTGTTCCTGGCATGTGCATGTTAAACAGCATTTCAGATGTGTATGGCTTTAAAACACCCCTAATAAAAACTTAATAAAGGCTGAGGTGCTGCTGTTTGTTACGTGGTTGCTGGCGATGATTTGGATCCTTTGGATCCTTCTGTCTGTCTCCCAAGTGGGAAGTTGGTTGGGAGGCTGGCTGAGCCCTGGTAGAAGTTATCATTACATAGTGTACGCAGCTGGGAGAGCATCAGCTCATCGTTTGCAGTTATCTGATTTCTTAATGTGCTGTGGTAAATTATAAATGTGCACAAACACCTACGGAGCGTTTCATTCATAAGCTGCCAGACTGCAGTGTGTGTTTCAAAACTGCTGGTTTGGGGTTTGTTTTTGTTTTCTAGGATAATTTCATTAACTGATAACAGGCATTTCTTACAAATAAATAGATCACACGAGAACCATGTGTCCATTACTGATTCTGCTAATAAAAACTTGGTCTTTTTTCACTCTATGAAACACCTTCAGTGCAACAACATTTTCTTTATGGCACAGTTACTAGCTGCTAGGTCGTTTCAGGAAGGTTATTATTTGTGAATTGGTGTGCTGTGGGGCTTGGAAGCATGTACCATGATGTCATGTAGGCCAGCAGTATTTGAGAGTATAGATTCTTAGGAAAAATGAGCGAGAGTTTTGTATAAATAGGGATGGTTATGTCAAAGCCCCTCTCTTGGCATTACACACATGCCTCTCTCTCCTGGGGTGCAGCAGTGCTAACAGCTATCCAGTTTGTGTATTAAAGCAAGTATCTTCCGAAGTGGAACCACAAATGACAGCAGAATTATGATTAAAGGGCAGTCGGTACTGATGGTGAGCCCAGCATAAAATGCAAGTCTGGCTGTGGTTAGGAGAATGTGCCCATCTAATAAGCAGCTTAACTTGGTGTATTACTGTGAAATAGAAAGAAGCATGAAATATGTGATGTGAATAGTAGGCTGGATTTCCCTGTCACTTCATATTTATGTTGCTGGAGGTGCCCTGGCTTTGCCAGGGTTACTTCTGAATTACTCCCGAGTGATTGAGGTGGATTTTCACTTCTCAATGCCATTTATTTATTTTTTAAAATTTGAAATCAAAGATAGAATAGAAACTCTCTGTTGTAGCCCTACAATTGGAGTTTTTGTATCAGACAAAATGCAGCCAGTAAGACTAATCAGTCTAAATGTTTTATTTTTCCTGATCAGATGCTAACTGCTACAACTCCATTCAGTCCCATTAAGGAAAATAGGTGGTGTTCCTTTCTCATTAATGGGGCTTGGAATGAACCATTAAAGGCCAATTTCAGCAGAGATATTAGGGAATGCTAAGGCTTGAGACACAGTGTTTTTCAGTCAACAAATTGGCAATTGCTATCTCCACAGTAGCAAGTCTTGAAGGGGTTTGAGTATCTTTGAGATTGAGAGTGCTTTTCATGAGCATTGCTTCCTTAATTTTTCTGTGACCAGTGAAATTGAGGTAAATCCAGTGACTTGTTCACATCCACTGAAGATGCTCAAAATTTATGTTCTTTGAGAATACTATGGCCTGCTGTGCTTGGGTAGGTGAAAGCAGGAACTTTTCCCCTGGGCTGTAAATAGCCTGCCGAGTGTTTGTATTTTTAAAGGAGGTGTTCAACCAGCCACTGAAACTGTATTTCCAAGCTACTTTAAATCCCTTCCTAATTGTTTCTGTTATGGATAGCCAGGTTTTACTTCTTGTAGGCTTTATACATGCATTAAGTTTCCTTTTAAGATTGCTGTGTGTCTCTGGGCTCCCCTCCCGGCAGGGTGGTTCTCCTTTACAGATATCTCAGGGGTACCTTGTGGAAAGAAAAGCCTGTCGTTTAAGGCTGTATGTATGGGTATTTCAGCAAGCAGCTAAGAAATCTGAGGTTCTGCTGTGCACACCTTCCATCTTGATGTTTTGACAAGCCCCATTTAAAACACACTCAGAGCAAGTGATTTTTATGAGCACATGTGGAGAGGAATGCGTGAAGTGCTTGAGATGGTGGGGACTGGGAAGACTTGTGACAACTGCGTGGTGTAAGATGATCTGTGTTTGGAGGAACAAATGGTGCATTGAGATGACAAATGGAGCAGTGGAGGTGCAGCTGGGCTCCATGGGCTCTTTGATAGCAGAGGTACCACTGAGCGGCTGGATGAGTCTGCTGCAGTGCTAAGAGTAATAAAAACACATTTGCTTTCAGCGGATGAGAGGATTTTGTATACTGGTCAGTATAAACAATTTCCTGTGAGGTTTGAGCTTTCTTATAAATGAACAATATAATTCTCCTTGATTTTGATTAGATCAGGTACCAGGGTCTTGATTTGTAGTTTTCTGGTAGTTATAAAACCACTAGGAGATATTTAGGGAAATAAATGGCCTCTACTTTCTCACTTGCTGGGTGGGGTGTCTGGCAATAATTAGTGCATTTATCAAAACGTCCTTCCATGGTGGAGACAGGTTGTTATCCACTTTTGATAGAGGGAAACAGAGGGACAGTGAGATTATGGGACTTGTCGAGAGGCTGCTGTGTGATGTAGTGGTGCACAAGAGTTAAGTGCTGGCACCCCAAAAGCAATACTGGTCCCCTAAGTGTTGCATTGCTCTTCCTTTGGGTTGTATCATGTATTTTCCCTTCCTTGGGAGGGCAAACACATACTGCATGAGCCTGGCACTGTTCCCTGCACCAGGGTCCTGAAAGTAGGCTGTTTACAGGGAGGGTGCTGACCTGTCCTATTGATAACCTGGGACATCTTGTGATCTGGGGAGAATATGCCATTGAGTTGTAAAGGGACAAAGAGATCTGCTCCCCATCTTTTGCCATGGTGACTGCAGAACCTTTCCCTCAGCGCAGGCCTTCCTGTAGAGCTTAAAGACAAATCATAGTCCTCTGTTGCAAAGGCTTGGGAAAACCAAGGAGGATTGAGTGTGTGAATGGTTTTCCAGTGTCTGAATAAGGAGCATGGTTTGGAACCTGGCGTTTGTTCTGGTCGGGGTGCAGCTCATGTGTCATCTGAGGACTTTGAGAGCTTGTGCTGGTATCACTTGGAAGGCAGAAGCCAATGAGGGATGGCTTAGAGAGGTGGAAAAGGGAACCAAAAGAAATTGTAGGGAAAGGACTGAAAACTGACTGTTTCAAATTAGCAGGTCTTGCTCTTAAACTGCCTGCCAGGGTCTTTCACATAACTTTTGCTGAAGTCCCCATGGTGTCTTGGAGTAGGGAAGAGGAACAGGTTTGCCTTATTTCTTTCCCAGCTCCTACAGATAGTTCCTGGTTTTCGCAGCATTGGAGCCATGAACATGGACACTGCACCTGCCTGGCCAATTCAATGGGAAAACACCCCTACCCACATCTGGAGCCAAAGTCCCAAGGCAGAGCTGGGCTGGCATGGGCTGGAGCACAGTCCTGCCCCTATGATAAAACCGCATGTGGCCTGTCCCCTTTCCCTACTGGCTAAACAAATGCTGTAGGTCCAAGGCTTGGCTCATCCCACAGTTCCTTGTGTTGGTTTGTGACAGCAGGGAGTGAGGCTGAGGTGCTCCTTGATCAATAGGCCAGCTTTAAAAAAAACAAAACCCATTGGCTTTTACTTTGGCTTGTGCCCCTGCTGTGAACGAGCACTCTTTGATTCACAGAGAGTGTCTGTAGGTCCTTCTGTGTCTTGTGAGTTCTTAAAACCTTGAAATGCTTGTTCCTGGTAGAGTAGGAGAGGACTGGGTTCATTACTAGCAATGGAAGAAATACGAGCTAATATGAAGTATCATAAGAAATGCAAACAGTCTCTAGTCTGGAATGTTATAAAGCAAAGGGAGAATATTGGAAAGCATAAGAGGAGGAAAAAAAAGTTATTTGACAAGGAGTGACCTTGTCATGGCCTTCAGAGGGTGTAATTGCTGTCAGCAAGCAAAGCACAAGTGCAAAGACTTCAGGTTTTGATATCATCCCAGCTTGGGCTGGGAGAGCTGGAGTGGTCCTTACTGTTGGTGCTGCAAAGAGCCAATGCTGGTTTCTCTGCTTTCCCCCTGCCGAGACATGCTGATGTCCCATTTTTCTGATTAGTTTTAGTTTCTCTCACTATAGTTTGAATGTGTGATGGCTTTCCTCAGATCAGTGAGGAATTTAACAACAGATAAAATCATGACAAAACTGCTCCACCCCAATTAGTAAAGCAACAATTAAGAAAACTTAGACAAACATCTGAAATCTTGCTGCTTCCCAGGCCTGGGAATGCTGTAGCAGACCAGTGCGTGCAGCCAACTTGGCTTCGTTACCCTTGCAGTAATGAGCAGAATCCCTTGTTTACTCATCTAAAGTACTTGACCTGAAGATATGAAAGGTGATCTTTTAAATCAGAGAAACCTGTGTTTCAAGACTCAATATCTGAATTTTGTTCATATGTATCTTATTTTCCCTAATTACTGTGTCAAGTAACTAGTTTAGCAAGACTAGTTTAAAAGGTAAATGACAGTAAAATTTTGGGAAAAAGAGAATATGGTTGTGGGGTATTTTTTCCTACAACAGGGCAAGAGAAATTTCTACCCCTGAGATAGGTTTGCAAACCCTCTGACCCTCCCACAATTGATATCTTTTTCATAAAAGCACAGATGCTCTCAGTGCAAGGCACTGTTTCACCAAAAGGCTCGTTTACCTTTCATAGAAAAATAATAAAAAGCTGTATAAATATTCTCCATATGCTGCTACTGGATTGTATTAGTAAAATATGTCAGTGTTTGGCGTGTGCAGCCCCATGTTTTATGACACCACTTGAAAAATGTGAGACGCTCGTATGAGTTATTTGGAAGATGGTGACAAGACTATTTGATGTAACTGTGCCTTAAACGGGGCTTTCCCAGGCACACAGTGGAGAGAGAAAAGCATGTGTGACCAAGCATCTCCAGCGCTGGGGTAGCAGACTGCAGCCCATGTGCTACTAGGAAAATGGCTGGGGGGGTTCTCCCAGTTTGCTGGGCTTGTTTTCCAGTGTGACCTGTGCTGGGACTGAGTGCGTACAGGGGCCAAGCAGATGGCTACAAAGATCCCTTTCTGCATGGCTTCCAGAGATTTGAAAGCAGATTGGGGTTTTTCTGACAGCTTGTAGTGTTGGCTCTGTACCATATCTAGTTATTTCCTGTCTGTGGCTGTACTGAGCTGCTCCAATTATCTACCTGTTGTATATCTGGTGCCTCGCGAACCCGAATGCAGCCGTTGCCATTGGAGCTGGGTTTTACTGAGGGAGAAGAACAAGGGTGATTGGGGCAAGCTGGGCTTGGGTCATGAGAGAGAAGGTTACCCCAGCTGCCCTTTCCTCCGAAGCAGTTGTGCTACGCCTTCCCCATCCAATGTGACGAGGGGGGACGACTGATAGTAAAGAGCAAGGAATAAGCAGCTTCTCCTGTATCTTTTGACGATTATATCTAGTCCCTGAGCCTTCACTGCCTTATCTCCTTAAATCTCTGTGCCTGACAATTTTGCTTTAGCTCAGTTGAATGTACTACTGTCCTGGGTTGCAAAAGAAGAGCTTGCACTTGCAAGCCTGCCGCAGGCTGCCTGGGAGGATTTGGAGAACATCTCCCGACACGCAACTGCGCGATTCAGTTCGCCCTTTTCACATCGCTCCTCTTTTTTCTATTGCAAGGAGAAGCTGCTCTATGCAAATTTGAGATGAAACCCTTTGTCTTTCCAGCGTTTTCTATTTGCATTGCTCAAAAAAGTGGTTGTGATTTCCCAGCTTTGGACTCTGGCTATGGAAAGGCCCTGGCTGAGGGCTGGGCTGGGAGTGTCGCTGCATCGTGCGGTGTCTCCAGGTACAGTGTGATAAAACAGCGGGCGGTGGGATTGACAAAACCCATGGGCAAATGATTTGTGCTGCAGGCAGCAGCACAAAGTGGGGGCTCTTTTTGGTTAATGAATATTGAACTTCTCCTGTCTAACAGCAAGTCGTATCCTGCTCTGTAAATGAGCATCTTGGCGAGAGGCTGAGATGCAGAAGGGGGGACTGCTTGTGAAGTCATTAATTTGTCTCTGGGTGACGAGTGTGCTCCAAACAGGGCTCTGCCGGTCACCCAACAGTTGGTATCATGCAATATGATATATTTTTTTTTAGTTGTTAGGTTCTAATTATTTTCCTTTTGAAAGCTAAGAGTCTTCTCAGTGGTGGATGCTTTTCTCTAGCTGCCCATGTTGCATTTTGTACGTGACAATATCCTCCCTTGGAGCCTCAGTAACATTGTGGCTGTCGCGTGAAATGGTAATTTTAATGCATGGAAGATCAGCTTCTGATTTATTTTTATTAGTGCAGATGAAAATAACTATGATGGGTCAAGTAGGGCGTAAAATAAATATCTCTAATCTTACTCCATGAGGAATATTAACTTCAAATTTTGTATTTCTTTCCCAAACCACTGTAAAATGCTTAGTATGCAGCTTGAGTGTCTTCCCTATCATGCTTCTGTAGGAAGGTCTTTTTCTTTTTTCATAGGAAAAGTGTGTTTTCACTTCTGTGGTGTTTTGTGCAACATAGAAATTCCAGGTCCTTTTGATCAGGAAAAAGTCTCAATTTTTAACCAGAGCACAGAAATTTGCATTTTCTATTAATGGACAAAAGCATGTTAGGAAATGCTTGCCCAAACACAATCCTGCAGGTCATTGCAATTTAAAAACCACACAGACTGAGAAATTCAACAATTGCTACCAGCAAGAATACATGGGCTTGTGGAGGGGACTATTTCTGCTCTTACTTTCCTTTTTTCCACCCATAGATGGGGACCAATATGAGCCTGAAGAATTCATAGATACACAAGTAGTCTCTTGGAAGGCTGACTGTAAATTGAGGTTCTGGGGAGCAGCCAGGCACTCGAGTCTCCACTTGGTTCCCCAGCTATTTTGGCACAAGCTCAGGAAGGATAAACCCTTTGTAGACTTCCAGCCATATCCTGTCTGTGACAGGTTAATCTGCTGCTCATGTCCGCACCTCAGGGCGGCTGACAGCATAGAACCAGGCCTGGAAGTGCACAGCAGTGCTCCTCCCTGCTACCATTTCAGGGGTGGCATGTTGTAGGAGATTAGGGGCATGTAGCTAGCTGTGACAGCACACCTATCTACTGTCCTGCAACTGTAAGTCCTGGTCATTCTGTTAGCCTGTGAAATCTGTGTCAACTGATAGTGCTGGCCTTGCTGAGCACATGACTGAAGCAAAGCTGATGTCTCTCACAGCATGATTCAGCACTCCTGCTCTGAGCTACCAAAACCTATGTGGGTAAGTGGAACTGTGAATAGTACCAAGTGTTTTCATCCCTAGGTAAGTTTTCTAAGAACTACTTCTAGATGAGCCAGGACTTCATCTCTGGGACTGAGAAGATGATGGCATGGTTCTATGACGTGATCCTGTCTCTGACCTTTGTGGTAAGAGCATTGAGCAGCAGTGATGGGAATTTCAGTGGGGTTAAGTATTAACAGAAGATGCACATGTAGATAGGTGTGTGCATGTGTGTAACGGGCAGTGTGAAGCCTTTGGGTTGGAAATGATGGGTACAGAAATACAGTTAAGGTTTAGAATGGATTTAGTTAACAGCCATAGGGAATAGTCAGGGTGTTAAAGCAGGAAAAAGATGTACTGCAAGGCATTCGCTTCTGTATCAATATATTGATTGTGCTGGAGGTAGAGTATGTGAGTAGTTGGGTCTTTTGGTAGGAAAGGGAAATTTATTTTGGGGAATGGGAAAAGTCATTGAAAAGGCTGTAAAAAATTAATGCTGCTTTCTGAAGGCCTAGAGAGGGTTCTTGTGAGTTTCGCTCTGGGTTCCAGTAAGCTGTGTTCTGTCCTTCTGTGGGAACAGCTGTGCACAATTTAAAGGCAAAGAAACCAGTGTGGTCTAAGACTTCATAGGTACAAGGGATTTGAAAATATTTATGATGGCAAGGAATTTTACACTCCTAAAGTGACACTTCTGCTGTGAATAATTTACTGCAATGAAAGTCAAGAGTCTGGCATCCTGGTGAGTTGACTTTGGCTGTTGGCAGTGTCAGAGCTCAGAGATGTTCCTGAGGAGGTAAGGTTGATGCGTATTATTTCAGAGAATAACCTGAATAGTCTTTCTATGTCAGTAGCACATAGGGGTTGATAATCAATCCTTAGCACACTGGTCTAGGGAACGGAGTGCATGGTCAAGATGGTGCCTATCCCAATTGACCTGCCTGCCTAGGAGCCCACTGTCTTCATCACTGGGCATCCCATCCTCTGGGCTAAGAGCCTTGATGGTGTAAAGCATTTTTTAGGCAAGGTTTTGGGAGGCATTAGGAAAAGGTGGCTTTGAGGGTGCTACAGGTTGAGCTAGGGAGACTCCTTATAAACCACACTAGTCTTGTGACTGGCCTGTCTTCTGTCAACTTTGTTAGTGGCACCCCTGCCATCTCTCAGTGGGTGTTGGGCACTTGGGACTGTGATGGAAAGCTGTCACGTCTGTGTCTGGCAGTGTGAAGAGGAAGCACGTATCCCATTTGTGGTCTTCACTGCTATCTTGCACTCAAGCCATGCGCTCACCTGCTTGAGGATAAAGCCCAAGTCCTCTGTGGAGTTCTGTGTAGTATTAAGGATGCTCACCCTGTCCTCTCTGTACCGTGCAGCGTGGCGTGGTGCCCAGATGCTCAAGCTAACTCCAGACAAACCAGCTCGCGCAGTTCACTGTTTAAACAAAAGTACAGCGTGGTCCCTGGGTGCTGAGACGTGCTGCCTGTGGTGTATCATGCAGGGTACAGAGCCAGTTTGTGACTTTATACTGCAGAGCATACACATATCCCCAGGGTCTTGTATTCCCAAGAGGCAGCTCATCCCTCCATCTCCTGAGCTTCTGTATAAACCGATGGGCCCAGCTACTGTGTTTTCTTTGGCCCCTAGACACTTACTCTTTGACTGTACTAATTCCTTTAGGAGATATTGGTGTACTTAAGGGATTGCTTGGACTCCACTTGCAAATACACTGCTTGTATTCCTGGATGAAGATTTTCTTGGAATACTTATTTTAGTGGTGAAACCTCCAGTGGGCAATCTTTTATTCCAGAATAATGGGTCTTTGTCCAATTTAACATCATGTACTTTGGAAGTGGAAGTCTGTAGCTCGTTGTGCCGGAAATACACTCTTTTACCAAATCTCATTAATTAACTGGCATCTATTTAGGGGAAGCTTCTTTTCCTTTGTGGTGTTTAAAACATAATTTGTCATGAAAAGTAGCTCTTTAGTTTTTTAGAATTGATCTTTGATTTTTAGAAGTGAGTTCTTCTGCATATTAAAAGTGATTTTTTTCTGCTACTTCTCATTATGAGAAAGGAACCTCAGCTCTGAGAATTAGTTTAAGCTGCTCAGAACTGTGTGGCAGCTCTGTGCTCGCTGCCAGGAAGCTGTTACTGAGCTCAGGACAGTGCGTCTCTGCTGTTTGATGTAATATTCTACGTGATGGAAAATTAAAGTAGCTTTTTTTTTCCCCCCTTTCCTTCTGTGTGCAGCCCCCACCACTTCTGGGCAGCGTGAGATTAATCTTCTGGCTGCCAATCTACAGCACTTTAGCCCAAACCAGAGACACCTAGCAATGCCTGCGCTGCACTGAGTGTATCAAACAGAACTCCTCGCCTTTCCTCAGTGGGTTTTATTGATATAACCATGCAAAGTATTTCTCCTTGGCCACCTCATCTTTGCTCCTTGCCTTGCTTCACTTTGTCATTTCCAGGTCACTTCCCTTGCCTTTGTCAGCATGTTTAGCGTTGCTTCGTGTAGGCGCTGCCCTCAGGAGCATCGTCATGCATACTAAATGCATGTCTGGGACCATGACATGAAGGGGCCTGTCCACTTGGGAGCAGGATACAGTCCTAGGGAGAACAGATGAGCTGCAGACCTTCTGGAGCTCAGTTCTCTGCAGCCACACAAGCACCTCCTACTGTCCTCCTGGAGTCAGAGTGCTTGGGTGGCCCAGGTAAAGGTGGGCACACAGCTTCTGTCATCCCTGGCTGCTCTGACTTGTCTGCAGTGGTGCCTGAGCCAACCCATTTTAGTTATGCAGTTACTCACATTGAGTGTAATCAGTGAGGCACAGAGCAACCTACTGGTGGCTCCAATCAGTGGAATTACTCAGAAGGATCAAAATGAGCATCTTTTTTTTGAAAATGATGCTGTCATTCAGACAGAAAGGAGTTTGAGGAAACCCCGTTCTTTGTGGGATGTGCTGTGACTCCAAGTACCTGCACACTGAGTCCTTGTCTTGCTGTAATGTAGGGGTGAGGGTCTGTGTTTGGGAAGATGTGGGTCCCAAAGCTGCTTGCCTGCAGAAGAGCTAGGGTAATACCCTAACCAGAGTTACGTGCTCTTCCTTCCAAATTACTGAAATACATGGAGGATTTCAGAGTGGGATTTGGTATGAAACATAGGCACTTCTCTCTGCTTGGCAGGACTGTCCAGGCATACAGCTGTATGGAGGGGAGGCCAAACGTGTGCCCTCCACTTGAGTGTGCCTCTCAGCCCAGCTGCAGGACAGCATCGTGCAGATTGCCAGCCACGTGCTGTGTTTTCTTTTTAATGTGAGCATCTCGGTGTGCACTGATGATCTGTTATTCTGCAGACCTGCCTCTGTCTGCTGGCTAGCCCCCCCAAACAAACCCCAACTTTGTCTCCTCTTCCATGTGTGCTCTTTCACCGAGAGCACGGCTTGAAGGTTTTACCCTACCTGTGAACTGTTGCCCACAGGGACAGTCTCTTTCCTCCTTTGCAGTTCCACATCTCCTCCCTCTCCCTTCCCTCAAGTTTACAGGTTTATTGCAGTTGATGGGAGAGGACTCCCTGGGCTCATCCTGCGGGCAATTTTCTGTGTGGATAAGGGGCAGGACAATCCTTGGAGGGTTTCTTACCTCTTGGCGTGCTGGTTTTCTGTTAAATCAACAGATGGAACAGACTCAGCTTGCTTGCTTGAAGTTGGTGTCTCTGTTGTGAGGAAAGCAACAGGCAGTGGTGGGACAGAAGGATCTCTCCTTCGTGCTGCGCATGGTTGCACCAGATTATGTTTAACATCCAGCTGCTGTCTTACCTACTTACTGCTCACCTTGGATGTGTGCCTGCACATGGAAACCGCTGAGCTTTTATGTAATTATTGTTGGGTTCTGGGTTTCAAAATGTGGCCAGAAATCGCTGTTTTGCTTTAAAAAACTTAAGTGTTGTGTGTGTTAAGTCATTAATTTATTGTCAGACTTTTAGGCTGATTAGGGTAGGCAAGAATCAAATGATGGGATCCAATTTCTTCCATGCTTTCAGAGACCTTAGGTTCAAATGTTCATGGTGATCTTCCCAAAATGCTTCATCCCACAGGCTGTAGCACCCCCCTGCCTCTGGGCACCCAGCTCAAGTCCTTGAGTTCAGTTCCTGTCTCTGGGCAGCCTGTGCTGTCCTGTGGAGGTAAGGAGAGCCAAAGCTGAAGCGTTTTGAATTACCAGAGGCCTCTATTTTGTGTATTTGAAATATAGCTGGGGAGGAGGGTTTGTTCTAATCCATGTTACTGTCATTTTAAGGTAATATTTTGGGGAGTTGGAAGGTTTTCTTGCTTTATTTTTAATCCTCACAATAACTGTTTTGTAATACAGCAAATCTAGCCCAGGACTCTGGCTGCTCAGAAAAACTAAAGGAATATTTGAGAAATGTCCAGTTGGATCCAGTTTTTCACGACTGAGGAGCTCGCAATATGTATGACAGAGCCAAGGTGCACAAGTAACCCGTGTCTCTGTGACACTGGTTTGTCTTGGAGCATGTCTCTGACTTTGCTTCTTGGTTTGATTTATAAGAATAAACATGGTAACACTATGGCAGTGGTTGGCACAGCAGTAACTTCCTTACAGCCACCACTTCAGGCTTTAGGCAGAAGCTGCGAAATGCAGAGCTGTGTGAGCGACCCCATCTCTGCTGCTGGGAGGTTTGTATGTTTACTCACTGTTGAGCACATGAGTAGCCTTATTGGTGGTTGCATGTCAGAACACAGGTTTAAAGGATTTACTGACCCTGGCCCTACATGCAGATGTGAATATTAAAGATGAAAACTGAGGCACCCAACCCAGATTGTGAAGCTGAAATACTTCAGGAGTTCTTGGGGATTTAACTGTTTTCCATTAAGATTAACAGAAGTCTGGTTTGAGAACCATCAAATGTTACTGTATGAAGCCTTAAATGCTCCATGTCTTTGCATTGCAGTCTCAGCTCTGAGTATCTGGTCACTGTTTTGCATCAAGACCGCAACTGTCCCCATTGCACTGCACTGCCAGTCCCTGCAATTTTATCTTTAGCTTCATGGCACTTAGTTTTATCTTAAAATCAGAGTTCCTTACCCCTGATTGACAACGGTGCAGTCTCAGTTTCTATTCTTACTTCTATTTAGCACATGTTGCAGGGAGAGATGGACATTTACAGCCTTGAAATTCATGAAAGCAACACATGACAGCATTAACCATAAGCGTTTGGAATCCCAGAGGGAATATAAAGTTGATAGACTTGTGCATGTGTTTTTAAATCTCCAGGCTTTAACATCAGTCTCCTGAGGAGTGGGAAGCTGGTTTCATTGCTGTGGAGCATTTGATGCTGGTGACCCAGCACGTGCAGCCTTATAACCTCCAGCATGTGCATCAACCAGACACATGTGTTGGGAGACAGGATCGGTCCTGCTGTGGTTTAGCACGAACCACAGTTGAATGATTCTCTTCCCTGCCTTCCTGGAAAGTACTTAGCAATTGTTCCCAGCTTCTCACTTCTCTTGATGCTCTACCCTCTCTTTAGTGGTGCTCCAGGGATCTTACAGAGGTGTAGCAAGCGTAATTTCCATGTGCTATCTGTAGGACTGCTCTGTTTTTTGGAGGTAAAACCATGTTTTCCTTCAATTCTGTCTTTTGTGCGTAGGCATCGGTGCTTGAGGCAGAGCATTTCATTAAAGATTTATGTAAAGCAGGGGCTGGTCTCTGAGGCAGGAGGATAAAGCTGTGCTCCAGAATGCTAATGCGGAGCTGGAGTGGTTTGAGATGTGCACAACGCAGCGCTGGTTGGCAGGACCCAAGGTTTCATCCAGGAGAGGAAAACCTGCACTGCCTTTTATTGTTGCTGCCCTGTAACTTTGAGGTTCATCTGCATTTTGGTTTATGATGAGGCAAGCGAAACATGCTGCAGGCAGGCCTTGTCGGGGACCCAGAGCACGGAGGGGCCAGGATGAGCAAAAGGGGTCTGGCCCTTGGGGCTGGGATGCCAGTCCTGGAGCCTGCTAGAACAGAGAGCTGTTGGGAGAAAGCTACAACCGTGTGAGTTTGTCATCTCTGCCCTACCTCTTCCTCTTCCAGCTTGCACCCACAGGATGTGGCAGTGAAGCTCAGTTTCCTTCATTGATACCCCTCAGATACATTTCAGCCATGCAGAATGTGCCTTTTCCCTGTTCCTGCTTCTCCAGTGCTGTCCTGGTAGGATGTTTAGGAATCCAGAGTGTCCACCAAACCTGTAGACACTTGTGTAAATTCACAAGTGAGACCACTGGTGTGGGTATTACCTGGTGGTTGCTGCAGCTGGAAATCTGACTTGTGGAAGGGTGCTTGTGTTTGTGCGGAGCTGTGAGCAGAGATTGTCCTTGCCCCATCCGTAGCAGCTTGTGCATGGTGCAAGCATCTTCTGTCTGAAAGCATGAAGTAGAAATCTCGCAGCATATGGAGCTTCCCCTGGGCTTCACAGCTGTGCACAGGAGCCCACATGTACTTTTTTCAAGATAGCGTTGGTTGCTGTTTGTGGCAGGTGCAGCTCCTGGTCCCTACTCATTCCCCACCCAGAGCTCCCAGGGACTTGCTGTACTTCAGATGTGCATTGATTTATTTATTGCTGCGCTGTCTGTTTGGATGCAAAGGCACGGCAGGAAGTGGGGTCTGCATTCATGGAAATGTAATTATGTATGTTGTGTAAACTCGCCAGGAAAAGTAATTCTGGAACTCAAAACAGGACAAGATTTGAATACTTATTAACCAAAACAATGGTAGCTGCTGTGTACCTTGGAATGAGCACCTCTCTGTTCTCCAGGAGAAGCTGTAAGTGTTGTCTCATCTTCTCTCACAGCTCTGGCAGCTGGAAATGACCATCCTGCAGACCCAGGGTAGGAGGCTTTGGCAAATGGGGTCTTGAATTGTCTCTGTCTGGAGATCCTGAGAGTTGCAGTATACAAGACTGGAGCGAGCTTGCCTATGCAGGCGGTAGGCTTACAGCTAATCTCCTTGAGATAGGATCTGTGCATTCCTTTGAAGTCATTCATGGAGAGCTGTGATAAAATGTGGAAATCTCTTGGACTGTGTCTCTCTGCCCAGCAGCTCCAGCTGGGATCAGAGCCCAAACTGCTGCGCTGAATGTGAGAGGGAAATGCTGCTGTAGGACTCTGGGCATGAGGAGGGTGGTGGGTAGTAAATGGCTTTGTCCAAGGGATGAACAGGTTTGATTTGCCAGCTGAAATGCCAGCCAGAGCAGTGTGACAGCATGAGTGCAAAATAGTCTGAGAACCCAAACACAGGTGTGCGTTGCAAATTCTTCTTGCGGTGCGAGCTCCCAGCTCACATCAGCTGTACAAAGCAACTGCACTGCTTGTGTCTAAGGTGTTGGCTCCAAGGATTCAGGTGGTTTCACTGATTTCACTGTGTACCTGAACTAACAGAGCAGACTTTGACTGTTCCATCTGCAGTTTAAGGTAAGGTTCTCCACCAGCTGGAAAATCCAAGCCCCAACCCTCATAACATCAGTCATCGGCGTGGAGGCTGCCAGCAACATGTGTGTATTTAACAAGCATACACCTGGAGAAACACCTCACCTGATGTTTGCTGTGTGTTTGTCAGAGGTGGGTGATGCCAAGCTGATGGCTTTTGTAACAGACAGTGCTGAGAAATGTTGCTTTATTCTGGTGCAAGCCGACTTGGTTGCTATGTGAGTAGAGCTACAGAAAAAGATTGACCGATGTTTTCTCCTAAGCAAGGAATAATTCTCTAGTTCTCCTAAACTGTGGAGCATGAATTGAAAAACTATCTAAATTTATTTCTGCATTTTTGTGGTCTCCATTTTTGGCAGTGCCAGTGACGCAGGACAGCTAAATGTCACTTGTCTGCTATGGCTTCAGCAATGAGTGCAGGCAACCATCAGCTTCCAGTCGCTTTCAGCAGCTCTGCAAACAAGCACTGGAAATGGCTTTGCTGACGCTACAGACAATGTCAGATCTAGAAATAACAGGTTGGCAGTGATAAGTTGTTGTTTCCCAGCAGCTTTGGAGGACAGGGTATACTTGAAATAAATCTATCAGGTAGGGTTTCACATTGGCCAGGGCTGTAAGCAACAGTTTATTGAGCTTATTTATGATGTTGCACCTAAGAAATGAAATGGAGAAATGTCAAGTGCTTTCAACACCAGCCAGCACGATTTAATGTCCCCTCCCCCTTGCTTGGAAGCTCTGTCTTGGCTTCGTGCCGGAGGCATATTATTGTAATAAACCACGTTCACATTCTAGGTGGTAAATGGAATTTATCCGATAATTAAAACTACAAATAAAATAAATTCATTCATCATCATTGTCATTCCCAGCGTAGCATACATTCTTAGCACTATATATGGTATAAAAATGTGCACCTTGGGCTTTTTAGCTGTTCATGGCGTAATGACCAAATCCATCTGTGGGAGTCTGGGGAATAGAAGCTGAAGCAAAACCGCACAAAAGCTAGATCTGAGCGCTTCCCTTAAGTCATGTTTCCACAGTCTCTTCTCCTGTATTTGGACTTTGGCCTGGTCTGAAGCCCATCTCCTTTCCAGACTTCTGGTTGTTACCATTTGTACAAAGACAGAACAGCCTCAAGTTCCTCTGCTGAGTAACCATCTGTCTGCCCTCCCACACGGACACCTGAAGATGAGTTAATGCTGGAAAGAAAACAAATCATTTAAATGATTTTAAAGCCTTGAATGCATCTTTCTACAACCTTAAAAGTTTCCAGTGGGTTGTTTTGGGGTTTTTTTTGATGTGTTAATGGGATAGATATATTCTTAGGAGTAAAGTTTGCTTGTTACATTAAAATGAGGGCATTCAATTGGGTAGAGTTGCTTTATGACTGTGCAAAGGATAGTCTTGATGCCTTGGTTAAATACATGCAGTGAACCTGGCATGTTGAACATGGGTCACTTGGACATGCACAAGTGAACATGAGTTGGATGCTGCCCTGAGGGCCAGCAGCCCTTCTGCAAATCTGGGGACAGGGAAGAGTGACACGAGATCTGCAGTCTGTTTTGCAAATCATGCCTCTCTCTGCAGCCTGAGTCGAGCCTTAGTAAGCAGTCACATAATCCAGTACAAATAGCACAGTTGAGCACAGCAGTCTCTTTCCAGAGGAGTGCATGCTAATACCAGGATAAACTTACACAGAATAGAAAAATTGAAGACAACTTTGAAATAAATCCTGAAATGCAGCTAGAGGGATCTTGGATTAAAAACCTCTTGCGTGCTGCTGTATGAACAAACAACTTCATCCCTGATAGATTGTGTGCCCTGAGCGTACATAACAAGGCAATTAAGAAAAAGCACGGTCAATGGAGTAATATTGTATTATCTTTTTGTTTCACATAAGTCCCATATCTCCTTTGCACTGCCAGTTTGCTGTAAATTGCACCTTGTCATTAATAGGATTATTGATAACTCTGCCAAACGCGGCTTCTGCAGAATTTACTGTTTGCTAAAATGCCTCCTTCATCATTAAAAAGTGTTACTAATATGCTTTAAGCATAAATCTTATGCAGTGTTAATGCTTTAGGTTACAGCCAGCAGCAAGTAGAGCTCTGTAGATTGCTAAAGCTGCAAGACAGGGGACACGTGCCTGCTTTGGGCTGCAGTATCTTGCCCCAGTTGAATTTTCTTTCACATATATAAACTATTAAAAGTGAATTTGCCCTTCCCCTTGGGGCAAATCGAGGGCTGAGTTCCACCTTGGATAAATCAGCTTGTGCCATGATCGAATGTTGACCAGGCAACTCCTGTTTTTCTTGCCTTTACCCTCTCACCCTGTGAATTTAGAGGCAGGAGCTGTGGTGCTGGTGGTCCTGGGTTGTGCTGCTAGCATTGGGTCTCCAAGGTCCTGTACTTTGGGAGGTGGCACTGTGGGTGGTTTGCACTGGCTTTGGCCGTAGGGACACGGTAGTATGCAGGTTCAAAGTCTGATGGCCTCTGGGAAGTCAGCTGAAGGACATGGGTTCACATCCAGCAACAAAAAGCTGTTCATTGCCTGCCAGCAAGGCTGCCAGCAGTGTGGTTAGCACGTCACATGCTGTTCCTCAGCCTGGACCCAGGATGGAGGGCTGCAGGACATGGGCTCATTTTGGGCTAAAAGGCAGCATTGTGACTGGAACTTTCTCCAAACCGCTTTCCTTTGCTGAGTAGCAACACATCTCTGAAGTCTGGGTTGAGTTCCAGCCAGCTGCTTCCTGGCCATTTATCATATTGTCCTGTGTGTCATCTTGGTACATGTAGTACAACTGCATAGAGAAACGGGCAGGTGGTACAGACTTCTCTGCCCTGTGACAGCTCCTCAAATCCTCCCTGTGTGTTGTGGTCCCCGAGGTGCTCATTGGGATTCCAGAGGCAGGCTTGGTAGTGGAGGTGCCATTGCCTATCACTCCAATTCGGTAGGATTAGCTATGTTGTAGGGTTATCCTGGATTCCTTTGCTTCTGCTGGGCAGAAGGTCTGAAAGCCACAGAGGAGTTTGGAGGAATGAAAATAGATGATTCTCACACTTCCGGTGAGACCCAGAGATCATTCATCACTGCTTTTTTCAGTCCCACCTCCAGCTTGGATCTGGATTGTCAGACTCATTCAGGTGATCGCTGCTGTTCCCTGTGGGCCCAGTCTCTGTGTAGTATTCTCCAGTGCTCCATCCAGCTCAGCCTTAAATAACACAAAGGGATGTCATCATATCAGTGAGACATGATTTATTGTTGTTTGATGGAGCTGTGTGGTATCAATCTGAAGTTGTAACAGGACAGGAACAGACTTGCCTCTGTACCATCCTGACGTTTCAGTGCAATTACTAAATCCAGTGCAGAGTGATTCCCTGGGATTTTCATTAGCAATGCAGTGATGTTCAGATGCCTTTGAAGTCTGGGGCCCGCATGGAGTTAGAGCAGTGACCGCTACGTGTTCTTGCGGCCTTCTCTAGCTCATGTAAAGCAGCGATTTGAGACAGCCTGCCCAGTCATTTGGAAGATGAGCGTTCTCTCAAAGCAGCAGTTTTTCAGACTGTAATTTTAAAATTACATTGCTTTTTCCTAGGACTTGGCAGAGCTAGGCCTGGACTTTCAAAATAGTAGCCCAGGAAAAAAAAAAAAAGCTCATTCCCAGTGCAATTAAAAACAAAAACAAGAGGAAGAAGGAAGAGCGATTTGAAACGAACTGTTTGTTTGGGAGGCTTTTTAAGAGAATGCTGTCTGAAACTCTTGCTTTGGAAGATGTATTCCCACGCTGAGTCACATCCAAGGTTCATACCGAAAAGCCTGCCTGGTGTTTTAGAGGTCGATATTTGTTGACTACTTCAGAGACGTTGCCAGCGCACCGCAGCGGGGTCTCGCAGAGGAGGGCTGCAGGCATGCCCTGAGATAAATTGATTCAAAAGGTAGGCACTACCTCTTTGCTGCTTTAATTTTCCTCCCCCTGGGCTCGCTGTGCTGGTGTGATTTCAGCAGGCGCTGGGTTGGGGTTGCCATCTTTCGCTGGGTGACAAGGACAAATATTTTTGCCTTCAGAGAGACTGAACGTTTCTCTATTGTGTGTCACTGCTGTCTGGGGAGCGTGTAACTTCATGTCACCTGCGACAAACACAGCATTAGAAATAAGCCTGCTATGGGTTAAGAGCCTCTATCTTCAGGTTATGTGGCTGTTATGCTACTAAATGTCACTTTAACTTAGAGTCTCAGCCTTGTTTCTCAGTGCTTCAGTTGGCAAGTGTGCGGTTTTGCTACTGCTACTCATGGAGTACATAACTCAGCGTGAGTAAAGACACCCATCTGAAATCATAATGTACAACGACATTAAGCCCCATTAGTTAAGAGTTGGACTGGTTACAAACCAGGGTAAAATGCACACTCCGTTACGGCATCTGTCTCTTCTCTGTGTGTGTTTAATTTTCTGAACAAAGGGTGGGGAATTAAGAGCCACCTCTTTGATACACTGGCTGCTGTTTTGAGCCAGCCCAGATCTGGGAGAGCAATTGTGTTCTAATCAGCTCTGTGAGTCATCGCAAAAACCACCAGCTCAGGTTGGATCGCTGAGTTTGGAGTGTTGCTGAGGTGTGAGACCTGAAGTAGAAGGAACAAGACTGAGCTCAAGACGCTGACGGGTTGAAAAAGCTCAGTTTTGGCTTTGCATGCCAACCAGATTTATTGTAGGAAGAACACATTTGCCACATGATGATGTCATTTTTGTAGATACATTTTACAGATAGTGCCCACAGCTCAGCAGAAGACTTGGTCTGAGTACAAAGACCTCTTCAGGATTCTTCTAAGTCTCCTGGCTGGAAGAAAGCCAGTACTGATGTGATAGGGAAATGCATGCAGATAGTGAAGCTGCTCATCTGGTAAAACTCCTGCCTGAACTCACTTGCAAATCCAAAGTGTTCCTGGACTGTCTAGAGAAGGTGAAAATCACCAAAGATTTGAAGATGTGAGAGAAAAAAATCCCCAAAAAAGTATAAATCATAAGATTCTGGAGAAGATGGTGCTGGAGCAAAACCTGTCCTTGTGGGAGGGTTGTTTGGAAATTGGAAGCCCCTGGAGGCTTTTGTAGAAATGAGCACTGAATAACAATGGACTAAGCTCAGGAATAACCTCTTGACTCTGGCTTCTTATGCTGTGCAGTATGGCAGTGGAGCAGAATGAAGAGCCAGTGTAACATGAAAAGGGATGTTTTAGAAGCGAGGGATTTGGGAATTTCAGAATTAAGTTCCTGCTGAGAAAGGACTTGGCTGGTAAACTGGACTGCAGTTCTGGAACATGTTGGTGTCTTGAACCATATATAAGATGGAATTTTTTAATGCCTAAGTAATATGTGGTGTCAATCTAAATACTCATTCTAGTAACAAAAAATTAAAAACAAGAAAGCAATTATATATTTATGAAAGACAGGCACACACTTAAAAATTCCCTGGACAATAAAGAAGAATATTGGTCATTAGTATGGTAAAAGAGACATAATGGGCTAAATAACTTAATTTCCCACACATTTCTGGATTTGGCCAACATGAAAGATTTCACTGCAGTGATCACAAAACAGACTGGGATAATCTTGGCCAATATCCTCCTTTTCAACAAACCCGATTCTAATAATAAAACCCTGCTTTTGATTGCTTAGCCCAGTGAAAGGCTTTTAGTAATCTTTCCTTTTCATACTGTTTAATAGGCTGTAGCAATATTGCCAACCAGTCCAGAGCAGGAAGGGAAGGAGAGTTTTGTGCTGGCTTTGGCAGAGAGGTCGGGCCACAGATCCGGCCGAAGCGTGGTGGCACTTGGAGCGACCAGCTGGGGTGACTATTAAATGTGCAGAATGGAGCTGAATGGGAGCACTGGTGTGAAGGGGGGAGGGCGGATTTCACAGATATCTCTATTTACAAGATAATACGTGAATAAAATGCTCATCACAGTGTGGGAGGCATTCTGATATGGGCAAACTCCTCATATTTCCCGAAAGGGCTCCTGTGTCAGTGGGACCTTTGGCCCAGCTGAGGTCCAGGGTGTTCTCCTGGTGAGGGACTGACCTGGCTGTAGACACTAAATGCTTTTGGAGTTTGCTGCATATGTAAATGGCCATGTGGCAAAAAAACTGTAGCTTCTCTATTGTTTAATTTGCTAAAACTCTTTGAAGAACTTAAATGTTCAGAGCTCTGTCCAAAGCTGAAATCTATCTCATCCTTTTCTTGTACCATAGCAGGTGGTTTTGAGCACTCTCCAAGTTGTTGGGTTTATTTTCCACTGACCATTAAAAATCACCTAATTCCAACATGTTATTTTAAAGCTTGAGGATTTCATTTTTGTGGATATTTTAATCAAGGATCCTTGAAATCCCTAAAAAAAAAAACCCAAACACCCAAACCCAGCTTGTTTCTCTGAAGTCCCAGGCACGTCTGCTGAAAACACAGTAAATCTCACTGTACAGGCTGCCCAAAACAGACACATTGATGTTATTTAGCTTTCGCTTGCCAAGTTGAGCGTTAGGATTGTGTTTTCACATGCGAAGCAGCTATCGGCTTTACAGATAGCCATATTTTCATAAGCTGCATTTGGCTGTCACACCTTCTCCTGTAGTCTCTTGATATGCAAACAAGCCTCAGTTATATATGCTCCTGGCCTATAAACTGATATCCCTGAAGAGTTCCTGATTATCCTTCCATTAACTTTTACTCTTCCCTGTCTCCCTTGGGGAAGTAACAAGTAGTCTTTCCTTCGTTGTGGGTTTCCAGCTGGTTACCTCCCAGGTTCCCTCCTAAATGGATTCTCTCGGTGTGTCACTAAGGAAATACTGACTGTGAAATTTCAGTGCCATCTAAAAGTACAGCAGGAATGGCTGAACTAGAGATTGGACTGTTTGAAGTGCAAGGAAAGCATCCTGCATCTTGAAGTGCCACCCCAAAGAACTCAGTAACCATACACAACATCTAAAGTACGAGGGGAGGGGGCATCACCGTTTGTATATGGTGTTTCAACTCCTTAGCTGTACCACTGACAACTTCATCAAAGGCTTGTATAAGTGTTTGTCACTCCTCTATTTTTCCAGTCTAATCAGTATTGTTTACAAACCAGCCTTCAAACCTGTGTCTTGGTGGCACTGAATGCTGCCCATTGCATTGTGTTCCTCAGCTCTGAAGTCTTTCCTTTACAGTGTTCAGATTGCTTCTCAATGAAAACATCTTAATGAAACATCCCAGCAAGCATCCTTCTGCAGGCACCCGTGACAGACAATGTTTGTGTGAATACAACCCAAGTCCTGCTCTCAAACGCTGGGTCTGTGCAGGGTGCGTTGCACTGGGAACCCATCTGCCCAACTTTGGGCATACTGCTGTTGTCTTGACTGCTAATCTCTATTATTATTTAAATTTGAAGTAGTACTAAAATATCCTTTGAGGTCTCTGTCTTCCATCACGTATTCCTACTTGTTTTATATTCATTTGACAATAGGCTGTACGTTTCTTCTAGTTATTGCCTTAAATTGAGCATTAACCAGTGTTTGCTTGTTCCCGTCAATATTCTTTATGTGAAACAGGCTGCTGGCTCAGCTCCTTTCCAATTATTCAAACTGAAATATTATTTAGCTGAATAAATGTTTTGAGACAAGGTGCACATTTCTGGGTTTGGTAGTAGGTCTCTAAGAAAACTTACAAATACTGAGACTGAATTTTTAAGTGTGATATGTAACCTTGTGGCTGTAAATATTTCCGTGAGCAATCAAGTAGTATCTGGGGAGCAGAGGTGCCTCCCCTTATCCCTACGAAGCAGAAGCATGCTTTTTGAGTAGTCATGGTGAATAGAAAAGCTTTTAGAGTTTGTGGCTGCCGAACAGAAATGAGATGGTTAGAGTATGGCCCCAGCTACACGGCGATGACAGACCTCGTTTGTGTATGTGACTCATCCAATTTCCCATGCGGAGTGGGAAGTCAAGGGTTTTCTTCAATTGCATGTATGAATCTATGGGCTTGAGAGATTACAGGTGACATTAGGCTGTTCTTTTTGCAAATCCTGCACATTTGCATATCTGTACATGAATAATTTTTACCAGAAATTCCCCTACAGTGTTTAAAGTCCTGTTGTGGATATGTCTCTCTGTGCAGGTCTGGAGCCTCAGAAGATTAAGTAAGGGTGAGACATTTAGCCCCAGGGTAACAACTCTGGTGTGCGTTCAAATTTTCTATCAGGTAGTTTGTTCTGTTATTAAAATAGTACCATTTCGTAACAGTGGTAGGTGCTGCTTTGAACACCTCACTGTTGCTCGAGCAATATACAAAGCAAATGAATACAGCTTTTTATGCTGGGCCTCATCCTAAGTACTTGGCATTTTTCCTGCCTCCCTGTACAGCATGCTCTGCTTCAAACAGTATGGAGGTGTGGGGTTTGTGCCCCAATCTGAGCTGCCTGTACACTAAGCGAGCTGCTACCCTGCAGCCTTTTGGTGGGGCGGGGGGGGGAGGAAGACAAGCCATGCGTGTTGTTTGTGGCTTCTCAGAGCACCAGCATGAGTTTCAAAAGCTCCATGCTTTCTGACGGGTCACGTATCTCTCTCATCTATAGGATTTGCACCCTTGACACCATCTTTTGAGGAGCGCTTCCAAAAAGTATGGAATGAATGAAGTTTGTGGGAAATATCTCAGTGGTGTGCTCACACAGCTCCAGTCAGCACAGTCTCCCACTGTTAACTTTATGGAAATTGGCTTTGTAACCCACATTTCAACTGCTAAAGAGTTATGAGGTCAGCAAGTGCAGTTCAGAATTTAGCTTATTTTGTGTATATCTTGGACCATATTCACCCCTGGCTTTTATACCACAAAACTCAGTGGAATGATGCCAAGAAAAAAAAATTCCTCCCCTGGTATTTAAAGTCAGACTGTCACACACACACACGTGTGTTCCACTGAGCTCCCTGCTGTAACTCTAGGAAGGCTTCTGCTTGCCTGTTCCTGAAGGTTATTATTTTATATGGGCACTGAGAATAACTAACAATGGCGGGTTTTGGATGGGTATTAAATCTTGTGCTTCGGGGTGTGAACTAGTCTCTTAACTACTGGAGAGCAGGAGATGGCTGCTGTAGTGAGCCATTGCATTTCTGCCCTCTGCAGTGCTCCTGCCCCTTTCTGCGATGAATCCGGTGGTGGGCAGCGTGAGAGGCAGGTGGGTGAGCTGGATGGACCACAGGCAGCTCAGCACTGGTGATTCCCAGCTTTCTTGGGGAGCAGGTTGCTGATCCTGATCCCGGAGCATCACATCGCCGGTGCTTGGATAGAAAGGAAAGAACTAATGTCCTCAGTCCTTTTTAGTGACAAGACTTTTAGCAGTGATCGCGGAAGTGTCTTACAGAGTTAATTTTCACTAATGAGCAGCTAGTCAGCTCGGCAGGGACTCCCCTTGCCATTTGCCAGCCTGGGGTCTGAGAGCCCTGGCTCTTACCCATGGTGCCCTGGAGAAGAAGTGGCAGCAGAACTTGGGCTGCAGCTGAAATTTCCTCTTTCTGAAGTTGAGGGATTTATTTTCTAGCTACAGGCTTGCTGTGTTATCCCAAATGTCAGCACAGTCTCTTCTTTTTTCTGTCTTTTTTTTTTTCTTAAATACTTAATGCAGCCAGAGGAAAATCTGTCAGCAGAAGCCTCCTTGCCTGCCCAAACAAAGGTTGAACTTGCGTGGGCTGAGCATATTCCAGCACGAATGTGTTTAAATTTGGGCACAGCCACAGATGATGTTGCTGCTTTCTCGCCTCATCTGAGAAGCACGGGGCTGGCGAGCGCCCCAGAGCTGGTGCGTGCCCGGCTGCCTCAGGTCACGCCATGGTAGCGGGTGGTGGGACTGGGAGCAGGCACAGATGGTGTTCCAGAAGGGGAAATCCAGAAGCTCCTGAGCTCGTTTCTTTTAGGGAGACGTGTCCATATGCCACAAGAGCATAAGAGCCTGCTTGTCAGTCTGGAGCGCTCCAGGGATGCTAAGATGAAACAACCCGAATATATAGGGAAGACTGGAGCTGGATGCAGGCTGCAGTCGTGTAGCCCCTGTGTTCTGTCTGTCTTCCCTGGTAGGGACCATCAATGCCTCCTAGCCTGGGGCTGAGGGGATAGTTAGGATTAAATTTGGAAGCCAGTGTGGCCAGATCCATCTCTGACAGACCCAGCACTAACAACCCAGTTTTTCTCTGCACAGTTCTTGAAGGCATCAAGGATAGAGGATGTGATCCCCGTAAATTGGGTGCTCTGTTGTCCATCCCCTCAACCAGGCTGAAGCACAAAGGATGCCTTGCAGTGGCACATAAATCTCAGGGATGCCTGCAGACCATGGCAATCAAGAACAAAACACCTAAGAGACATTTGTGTAAATCTGGTAACGGAGCTTTGCTGAAATACAGTGTAATTAACAGGGGTGACAAATTGACGTTGGTGACAGTCAGAGCTTATGGTGCTCTTCAGAAGGCATTGATGTTTTCTGAGATAGAGCAGACCCTTTTCCATTGGTATTTTAGTGAATTTGGGAAGAAAAGAAGTCACATGAAATGTCCCACCCAAACCAGAGCAGAGGTGGGCGAGTGACTTGCATGGCTGTATTTATGTTTGGGGGGTGGGAGTGCATCCTTACATAAATGTGTGTGCCTCTATATAACTGCATGTACAGACATGTAATACACAAAATACATCATTATGCATTCACATTTGCATGCAGAGTCTGTCTGAGGCTGTGTGTGTATATATAAAAGTATGATTTATAGATTTTTATTTTTTTTTTAAACCTCCCTGACAGACTCCAGGAAGCCAATTTCTAAATGTATGCCAAGGTTTTTGACTAAGAGACAGGTAGCAGTAGGTGCTAATAAATGAAAGAACTGCGAGTGAAATGTTGTGACATGCACCTCTCCGAACAACCTGCGGAGCGCTGGCAGAATCATCAAACCGAGCTGAGAGTAATCAGCAGGGACTGATAAAGCTGCTCTCGTAATTATTCGTTTGATATACAGCTTTCCTTCTTCCCTCTGCATAAATAGCAGAATTGCTTTGCTTAGTGTGGGAGGGTTTTTGGGGTTTTTTTTATTCCTGTCAGGGCTTGTTCTCACCAAGATGTCAGGAGAGGAGGACTGAGGTCTGCATTTTTGTTTTATTTACGGGCTTTCCATTGTAATTCTGACAGCATGCGGTGGAGACGGCATTCATTTAGATGGGGAGAGGCGTCCTTGCTCATGCAAAGCTGTCGGTGTTGCAGGGGCCAGACTCTGCCATGCTGCTTTTTAAGCTGCTCTGATTCCTTCAGGTTTGGCCTGGAAGAAGCTGCTCCTTGAGAAGGAGGCGGGTGCTGAGGTCAGAAGGCAGTCATGATGTCACGCGCGTGTATTTAGACTTAAAATTCCAACAGCAGCTTTTCTCCTTTAGAAGTGTGAGTTGATGATGCTGCAGCCCAGACTGCCCTACAAAACCACCGAGCCCTTCAGATTGACAACTGTTAGTTATCCTTAAATAACTTCCTCTCCTCACCGCTGCCGAGGCGAGGAAATCCAAGCGTTGACTGATTTCCAGGCAGTCACAGTGGTGGCCCGTCAGCGACGACTGAACTGAGCCAAAAGGCTCCGGTTGATGTCAGTGGGTTCTGGGAATGCTGCCTGCATGGTTTTGTTCCGGGATTTCCCTCTCTGTCCCTGCCTTGCTGGGCTCTGACTTCACTCAGGGCAAATTTTGCAATTCTGTGTTTAACAAAAGGTGCAGCAATTAATTCCCACAGTTTCCTTGTTCTGTTTACGTTCTATTTATCCCTTTTCTTAAGGAGAGAAAAAGGATACTGTATTTTAATGAGAAAAAGAACCAACTAAAGCCCTGTACACTGGGCTAGTTTTTATGTCATCAGAGGGTTTTATCAGGAACTCAGTAGGGAGGGGGAGGCGTAAGGGGAGAGAAGCACGTTAGAGCAGAAAATAGATTTCCTTGCCTGAAGTGAGAGAGAAATGCAGACTGCTGCCTTCAGCGTACATTTAAATATTGTCAAGGGCATGTGGAATATATTGGTAGGTGTTCTTCTGATAGTAATGCTAAAAAGCTGGTAATGACAAGGCCCAGACACTCCACCAGCCCTGTCCTTTGCATGCACACATAGTGGCTGGGGCATCGGACGCTGCCTTCAGCCCCGTGCCAGGGCTGATGCCAGCTCACTCAGGAGAAATGTTGCAGACTTGAACCAGATTAATGAAAAGAGAAATTGTTGTGAGACTAAGAAAAAAAGCTTCACACCCACCACAGTTTTCTGAGGGAGGGGTGTTGTTCCTGAGCGATTACGGCACGTCCTTTCAGGGCTTTCTGATTGCAGGCAATGATGGCATTCTAAGATAAATAATGTGTTCACGGCTCTGCTTGTTATTGAAGGGCTTTTATTATTGCTGATGTTACATGAAAAAGAAAGTTATTAAAAAAATGTGGCACTAACAAATTGAAGCCCCCAGGGAACTGTTGCCTGAATGGGATTTTGATTGGAGTTCAATTTAATTGGCCATAAATCTTCTCGTTTCTGATTTACATTCTCCCTCAGACCAGTCTACCAAATTCCTGATAATCAGGTTTTCATTTTTCTCTATTGAACAAAATGCTCCAACATGAACATAAACAGAAATATTCCTTCAGCAAGGTGACCTTGTTCTTGCTTGCACCATGCTGGTAATTGATTTAATGCCGCCTTACCTATAAATTGGGCTTCTTTCTGAGGCATGTCCATCAGATTTCAAGGTAATTGGTTAGCGCGGTTGTTTTTCCACTGTAGTATTTTGACTGCGAGATATTTCTCATAAACCTCTAGTACAAGAGTAGCTGTGATCATTCTCACTGACATGATGGAAAAAAGTTCAGCTGGTAGACAGACATACACTTGCCTTTCCCATTGGCTGGCTCTGAAGGCAGCTATGTGCATACCTCGGAGAATAAAAGCTCTTGTTCTAGCCCGGAGTAAATAAGTGAGGTGTAGAGCCCAGTAATTTCTGTGGGGTTTCAGTCACCTCTCTTTCTTTTAATTCTGTCATATTGCCATATCTGTAGGGGAATGAAGTTCTGCTGCAGGCACCCCTTGTGCTGGGCCATTCTGGTCTGGAGGTTTGCTGCAGAGGAAGAAGCTGGGATCTTTTTTGTGCCTGCTATGAACCTCAGCCTTACCTCTGTGGCTTGCCCACGTTGATAGCAAGGAGAGGATGGAGACCTGAGGGCTTCTCTGCATGTTCCACGGGGCTATGGAAAGACTGGTTTGTAGGTTCTGAGTCTAGTTTTTGGTCTGAATCTTTGAAATTACACTTTGGGATTAGAAAGAGTTTTCACTGGGGAAGTTGGAAGCCCACCAAGAATTGCTTAGTATGCGACCTTGTAGCTGCCTTTTACAGCAGGATCACTTTTGTTTGGGCAAAGAGGGTTTGTGCTTGAGGTGGTTTCCCAGTGCTCCATGAGAGCTGCAGCTCAGTTGCTCTCATACCCTGTTCTTCCTGGGTCAGAGCTCCCCAGGGCATCCCCTTCCCCACCTTGTGCTGAGGCTTCACCTGCCCCTTCTCCCTGGGAACTGGAATGGGCAGCAGCACTCACCCAAGCTTCAGCCTGCAGCAGCTCTAAGAACAGTTAGAAGCACTTCAGTTTGGGCCAAACTATAGTGGAATTCATTGCCCCTGAAAGAAATGTTACACAGGAAAAAGTTTCCCTTGTGTAAAAAAGCATAAGGCACCCTGAGGCTCCTGGCCTGCACCCCTCTGCTGCTCTGGGGTGCCACGTGCCACAACACATCGTAGAGCTGTGCCTCTCACTCAATGCTTCTCTGAGCCCCTTTCCCTTGCTTTACCCAAGGTTGCTTCCTACAGTTGCTGGTTTAGATCTGGCAGGAGTTTTCCTCCCTCTCCTGATCTGCAACACCCAAAGGAGGCTCCACAAAGGAGGACTGTGGGGGAGAATTCTTCAGGGAAGAGATTTGGGAGGAGGCGTGAGTAAGAGATGAGAACTAGGTGGGATCAAAGGAAGCAGAATTGTCATCTAAGTCTGATTAGATACCCAAACCCCTTAAATTCACTCGCTGCTCTTGCAATCTTGTGTGAATCTCAGTGAAGTGCCTCAGCTGCTGCAAGGAATGGGTCGGAACAGGGAGGGAGCCAGCCTGCATCGAGATGTAATCATTGTTACTGAGTTGGAGAATATTAGAGTTAAGTGATTTTTTTCCCCCCCCCCATCTTTCCCGCCCCATGGTTCTTTTCCCCTGTGATTCTTTTGTGTTTCTAAGTTGTATAGCTTCATTATATTGCTCATTTAACCATTTCTAACAGTGTTGGGATTGACAGGTTGAGTTTTCTGCAATCTTCCAACTTCATGGACTGTAAATTGAATGTTTTATGGCCTGTTGAAAAGGTGAAAAGAAAGTTACGTTTGCTACCACTTTCCTAATTGCACCAGCATCAAATACATTATGAGTTTGTTAATGCTAGGTACTCTTGCTGGAAAAACCTTTATAACCATGGCAAGCAATTACTTTGCTGTGGTTTTCCTTTTGTTTTCCAAAACACTAGAATTCTCTTTTCTCTTTCCTCTGCTACTCAAAAGTAATAGAGAAAAATCTGAATCTTCACTTACAATGATTATCTTCTGAAGGTTTTTCTTTGGTGGTTTTTTTGTCTGCAAAGATGAATAGCTAGAAAATTGCAGAAAATAATGTGAAGAAAAATGAGCATCTGTTACGGAGGTTTTAGCTGAGCCCATCGGTATTTAGGGCTGGTATGATAGTGGTGGGCAGGTACCCAGGGAGATGAGACTAGACTGTGTCTCCTGCTGTCCTGGCTGAGAATGCAGAGCAGGGTTTGCTCCTCAGGCGATGGGTCAGAAAGTGAATGCTTTATGTGGAACAGCTGAAGGACTCACAACATGTCCTGACCCACAGGGGATGTGTGGCAGAGATGAGAGGCATCACTAATGAATGTGTCTTCATGCCAAATAATGCATCTACCAACAGCTACTCCAGTAGCTGCTCTGGTGCTCAGGCTGCCTGTGAAATTGTTGGGGGGGATGTGAAACTCACCTTTGCTCTGCAGTCTGTTCCACAGCATAATTCTTTCTGCTCCTTGAGTCATTACCTACTTGGGACTCAGTTTAGGAATCAAAGTCTGTTCCAAGCGACCTAAATGGTAACTGTGGCTATAGCTTGGACCCTGAACCCAAGTGAATAGGACCAGGAGTTGGTGGTTCTCCCACCAAAGGTGTGTAGATCACCTTTGGCTCTGGTTTCCTATCCTGTTTTTTGCCCATCACATCTGTTTGGGGCAGGATTCACCTGTATGTGAATAAGGACAAGCAAGGCCTTGCTTTTGGTGTTATTGCAAGGGAACAGCAAAGGAGAAAAGATCCATGTATGTCTCCTTGGCACTGCTGGCCTGTGCTGTCCATTAGATCACTTGTGCCAACATCCATCTAGAGAACACGCTGGTGGCTTGTGATTCTTTCTCTTTTCCTGCTATTCCATCCTTTAGTTCCTTATGCTTTTGGAGCAGAGCAAATCCTTCAGCAAAGCTCTTCCAATCTCACATGGTGAGGTTAGCAATAGTTGGATAATAGCTTTGGTTACTAAAAGTGGCCAAGTGTCCTCAGAGAGGATGTGTTTTTCCCTAATGTTTTAACGTTAACCTTCTTCATTTCCTGAGACTCTCTGGTTTTGGTGCAAGCTTAATCAAGAAAGAATGTTGTAGGATTGGGATAGGGTGGGATGGCAGATGTCTCCCACCTCTGTTTCCAGGTGGGAGTAAGAACCAGTCCAGCTCATTCTTGAGTAGGGATATTTGTCAAAGTCTTTGCGTTGCCAAATTCTGCTTGACCTTGAGTCTCCCATACCCTTGATTTATCCCCTGCTCATGCTCCCTGAGGACTCATGTCCTGAGTTGTTCTAAGGAGGAGCCCATCATCACACTCAGGATCACAAGCGGAACTGAGCCTCCCCCATGGCACAGATGGACATCCCAGCCTCCATGCCTTCCTTCTAGCTCCAGTAATTCTGGTGGGAGATTGTCAAAAGCTTGAGCCTTTCATCCTTGAAGTGGGAAGGGGTTTGTTTATTTTGTTAATCTGGAAGTTAAGTGGGTGGGAAGATAAGTCTGCAGCCCCGCTCCATTCATCACATGGTACCAGCACTTGTTTCCCCTTGAGAGAGGCAGAGCAGATGGAAGGCAGAGATGAAATGAAGATCAAAAGTAAACAGTGTGATTAAGTTTTTGATAAAGGGATAAAACACTTATCACATCAAAGCTGCTGAAAAACACATTAAATGTTTCCTGAACGTTTCGTGTCCACGTAAGCATTAACTATACTTGCCTTGGGGACGTTCATAGCAGCAGGCAGTGGAGTTGGGGAATGCTGGTGGGGTATTTATCCTTGTGGCTCTGCCCCAGGTAACCTGGCTGGTACCGGGAAGGCAGAGCTGGCAGCCTCTTAGCTGTCCTCTGGCACGTTGAACCTCTCTTGCTGCAGATTGATGGGCGTGTGGGGTTGGTTATGCAGTCGTTTCCTTAAGCCGTGGCCTGCTCAGTTTTGCAGGTTTGGGCTCAGGTTGCTCAAGGCTGTGTCTAGCTGAGTTTTGAAAATCTCCCAGGATAGAGACTGAACGTCCTTTCCAGGTTCCTCTTCCAATTTCGTGCAGTGCTCAGGGGAAGATTTCCTTTTCTGTTTGAGTGGAATTTCCCTTCTGCGCCCTGGGGTGTTGCCTTTCATCCTGTCACCGTGCTTTTCTGAGAAGGGTCTGGCCCTGTCTACACCACCTACCTCTTCTGTCATCCAAACCACCATCGGCACAGCAAGGCAAATGTCCTTGAGGCTGTTTGCTTGTTGATTTTCCTCTCTCTGTGCTTCCCTTGTTGTTTCTGTGCTCTGCGAGTGATTGACAGCGTAACCTCATCTTCCACCTACTCCAGGCAATCACATATTTGGGCTCTTTCAAAGCAAGATCTTGTGTCCATTTAGTGCTTTTGAAGGGAGTGCTTTGGAAACTGTGTGAACAGAAAAAGACATGAGGTGTTGTGAGCAGAGAATTCCTTGTCCTAAATTCCTGTCTGCCAAATACTAATGTTAGTTATTATCAAGCTTAGTAGTGCAAGAGGCTTTTAGTCTACTTACAGTTGGCCTTCATCCTGCTGTGAACATAACAATATCAGTCAACAGTGAGCAAAAAGGCATGAAATTAAAACCTTCAAGTCTTCTTCAGTGGCAAGTGAGGTGGCAACCAGGCACCAGCACAGATGTGACACAGGCCTTGCCTGAAAATTTGAGATTAGACCAAGAACTTCATAATAAGTCAAATTTAATTTCATAACAGTACCAAAAATGGATGTCTCAGTGATGGTTGTACAGCTGGCTTTGTTCAGGATTTTTTAAAAGAGGTAACTTTTTCTGGAGAAGCATTACTGTGTCTTTCAGCAAGATTTCTCATGTAATGAGATGCAAAAGTTCAGGCAATATCCTGTTTAGATATGTTTCCATTCGATAATAAAAGTGGCATTGACAGTGAGGGATTGTGCTGAATAAATCAGTGCTTTGAGTTCTGCTTTACGCTGAAGCCAGGATGTCCTGGAAGTTCACAGCTGTTTGAACTTCTCCTTTTCCTCATCTAGACAGCTATATGTCCATAAGATTTAGTTCTTGATCTATATGGACATGCAATCCTTCTTGGGATTATTGCCATAGAAACAAGACATAACATAGAGCGTGTTAGAAGTAACAAATGGGATTTGGCAGCCTTTCCCATTTACTACACAGAGTCTGAGCTGTGTACAAAAAGCAGTGATTATTTGCACTTGGAGCCTTATTAACAGGCACATCTGCACGTTCATTAAAGCTAGATACTTCAGCTTCCATTCTGGCTGGGATGACATTTGGATATTCTGGTCTTTAACCTGAACTAAAAGCCCTGACATCTCTTTTGGTTTTCAGCCAAGGCAGGAATTGGTGGGGTTTGACATGTCTGTTCCTCATTGTGTGATTGCAAATCCCAGAAGCAGCTCCCAGCTCCCAGCCCGTGTGAGCCGCCCAGGAGGAGATAAGGCGCAGTAACCCAACCGCTGACTCCCAGGGAACGGTCCCTCCTTTGAAGGATGAAGTCACCCAAGTTTTGCTCGTAAAGCCTGATCTCCCACGGTGCTGGGACCCAGCTCCCAGCCTCTCCTAGGGCTTCACACCCTGCCTGGCTTCCAGGCATGCTGCCCTTCTCATCCTCCGCAGCCCAAGGTTGCTCCAGGTTGGCAAATCGCAGCAGCCTGAGCTTGGGGGAGTAGGTGGGCTGTGCCAGGCAGAGAGGTGCTTTTGCAGGGGGAAATAAAACAAACTGTATGTGTAACCAAAGCTGAGCTGTCTGGGTCACACCACATCCACTGATACCTGTGAGGGAGAAATGCAAACTCCGATTTTCAAGCCAAATCTGTGGGGCAGCTTTTGAAGTCGTATGGGATGGCAAAGAGGTGGAAAAGCACATGGAACAGGAAAAGGGCAGAGAAGTATATGAACGAGTAAGGCATGTCTGCTGAGTGCTTGTGACCCAGCACCACCAGGATGGGGCCAGCAGCAGGCAGGCGCTGTCAGCCTGTGGCCCTGTGCCTGCCTACGTGGGAGGTCGGTGCCGGCTCAGCAGGCTGTGGGGTACAGATCTTGCTCTTCCAGCAGATAGAGGTTATGCTCAGGAGGGATAGCTGGACTACTGGGAGATGTTTTGTAGCTGCTCAGAGGAGCGGAGGTTGGGTCTGGGACTCTTCTCTTCCTTGATCTCTTTCCCATCCTCCCTCACACCAAGTAAAATAAAATTTAGAAGCAAATTGTCAGGTCACAGAGGGGTTCCTTGCTCTGGGTGATGTATTCACTGGTCTGGGAGTGAGCACATACCGTCCTTTTCCCAGTCTGTGTCCTATAATGCTGCCTTTTGTTGAGAGTGGAGCAGCTTCTAGGGGGGATTTCAGAGGCAGCTGGAGATGCTTTGAAGCTCTCAGGGCAAATTCTGTCATCTCCTTGCACAAATTCAGGAACAAAACAACTTTGCTCAGCAGAATAAACATTAAAAGCTGATTGTAAGCCACAAAATTGAGATGGAACCTAGAAGGCAAGCTGGAGAGCCCAGAGAACTGACATATACAGGGAGCTTGAAAACGGGCTACACACTCTGAGCTTGCCTGGCCTCCTTTCCAAAGGTGCTGAGGACTCTGCATCTCTAGTGAAGTCAGTAAGTGCTCAGGATCTTTTTGAAACATTTATTTAGTGCCTAAGTATAGATCTAGGACTGACTAACTTCAGGCTCCAAAAATAGTGCAGGTGTCTGCCTTCTCCCTCTCCCTCATTTCTCTTTTGCTTGCTCTTTAATCTCTTCGTCAGCTCCCACGTTCCCTCCAACTCCATTTTTTTTATCCTCCTCCACTTGACTTCTGCTTCTACCCCCTCATTCACTCCTGACACCTCTCCTGTCCTATGAGAGACACAGAGTGCTCTTTACGTGCTCCTCAGCAAGTCTTAGGTGGCATCCCCTCTCCTTCCTCTCACCCTAAATTCTCCCTGCCTTGTTCCTGGAGGGACAGAGGTTCAAACAAACAGCTTTGTTCTGCTCAGGAACCTGCTAAATTCAAGTCCCAAGTCAGTCCTCTCCTACATGGGACTGACCAGGGCTGCTTGCCAAAAGTGGATCATCACAGAGCTCTCGATTGGAGTGGGAGCCCAAAGCAGCTGCTGTCCTTTTCCATCCTAAACACATAAACCAAACATCCCATCTTCCTTGTGTATTCCCCATCGCAGGCATGATGTGCCAATGACAACAATAAAAGAGGTTATAATGAAGGGATGATGTTAATTTTGTGAACAGGAAGCTCTTATTAGTGGCTTGTGTTTTTGAATCAATCAGAAGACAGATAGGGCTGTGAATCTGATGGATCTTGTCCCTGACATGAGTTTCTGTCTGTTGTAGGAAGGCATGCCCCAAACACTGAGCTCTACCAGTATGTTTACCCCATGTGGCTTCAGCCCTCATCTACATACTTCGAAAGAAGATGAACAAGGAGGCCTGATCTTCCAGGATGGAAACCTTACCTCAGCATCTCTGGATGCTCTGATCCAGCATCTGATACCTACCACTGATTACTACCCTGAAGTAAGCACTTCACCATATAATAAACTGTTTAATTTTGATGAATTGGGGCAGTGCTTTATGCAAAAGTGCAAATGTGTTAAATTTTGAATTAAGAGGGCGAATTTAAAAGATGCATACAATTAAAGCTTGGTAAATTGATGCATTGCTTTAAATGCTGTTTCAGTGCTCTATAATTGTTCCCATGAAAAAGCAGATCCCCAAGTTAATACTGCCTTTAAATAAGAGAACTGGGGATGTGGGGAGCAGTGGGGTGGGTAAGCTGTGGTGGTGATGAATTAGTGATGTAGCAGTCAGAGCGCTTGAAAAATAGCAGTGCATCCCAGAGAGGTTTAGATGAAGACCAAAGCAAAAAGCTTCCAGTCTGAACTGGCATTAAATGAGCTGAGTTTCAGTAGCTACTGAAGTCGTCCAGGTTTGTATGTACAAAGCATTCCTGTGCCAACAGTGACGCTCCTCCTGGTGGGTTCATAATTTACCTGGGGTTATAGTCACACCAACTTTGAAGTCACTGGACAGTAAGGTCCAGATCTTAATCCTTGCTCCATCAGTGAACAACCAGTGTTTATTCACCAACAGTGCGAGGACCAAAATTGTAATCAAGTTTACGGTCTTGCAAGCCATTGACTTCACTGGATTTTGAATGTTTTCAGTGGAATTCAAGACAGAATTTGACTGGAAGACTTTTAAGTGCTAATATATCTCTATGGAAAGGCTTGTATTTCAAAGCATAGAGTAACATTGACTTCTGGGCAGTTTAGGAGACTACAGAAGTTATCAATGCAGAGCAGACAGCATGTTTTAAATTACCCACAGCTCAGTTTCTGATCAGCTAAAAATATGTAATAAAGAGGCATATCAATTAAAAAAGAACAGAAAGGCAATAAAAATAGGTAATGGACAGATTAGGCTGTGAGATTGTCATTAAGCAATGTGTGATATGTAATATTATACCTGCTGCTCAGGAGCATGGCTAGGTCTGGGGGAAAGAAGATAATTCAGGTGCCAGGAGGGGTCAGGATGCAAACAACTGAGGATTCATGCACATATTTTAAATTCACTGCTGGAATACTTTAAATAATCCAGCGCATTATCCAACAGGCCTGCTTCCCACAGCTTCACAGATGCAGGACTGCATATGATACGGTTTGGCTGATAGAAGTGAATTTTGTGGAGTTATTAGAATAAATGAAATTTTTATTAAAACAGGCTGGGTGGGACCTGCAGGGAAGAAGCAAGACATCACTAATCTGGGGGTGTCCACAGCTCACAACCCAGTACAATGCAGAGATGCCCGAGTGTGCATGTGTTTGCCTTTCTCTGGCCTCTGCGCATCCCTGGTTGTGCTGTCTCCTGTACCAGGTCTCTCTCTCTCCTTTAGAGTGACCTCCATGCTGTCATTGATGGATGCTTGCACACGGTTTGGGCAACTAAGGGCTGGAAGTGGGTGCTATGGAGGAAGGAGATGCCACCACCTCCTGCACCCACTGTAACCAGTTCCATTTTCAGTGTCAGAATCTGTCTTTTAGACATGAATGCAAAAGCTGTGGATTCAAGGCTTTTATAGATAATACTGCCCCACTGTGTGGCTGTTTACAGAAGGTGTGCTTTTCTTTCTCCCACAGAAAGCCTATATCTTTACATTCCTGCTGAGTTCCAGACTCTTCATTGAACCCCATGAGCTTTTGTCCCGAGTTTGTCACAAGTGCATTGAGCAGCAGCGGCTGGATGACCCTGTGCTGGACAAGGTTAGTTTATCTTTACAGCAGGAAAATGTGAGCTGTTTTCAATGGGCAGAGAATTCTGGGGCTCTGGTGTGTGTCCTTGGCCTCCCTTTGGATTGAATGAAGCCTTCTGGTAAAGGATGATGGTTGCCGCTGAGATCCTGACATTGAAGCATCCTAGTATCCATGTCCAAGAGCAGTGCTTCAGGCCTTAGTCACTTCAAATCTTCTTCTAATTTTCCCTTTCCCCCATCTCAGTCTCCCCAGGTGACTTTCCTTCTTAACTTCTTTAAGGCTCTGATGAAGCCTGCGGGATGCAAGGAGGTAGGATGTAAACCTCACCCACTGTCAGTTGCAGATGTTGACACACCACTCTCCCACTTTTACTTAATGCGTCTGCCCTTTTGCTTTCTTGCTTCTGGTGCAGTAATATTTCCTCTTGGCCTTACCTGTCACTCTGAACGCTCTGGAACAGCATGCAGCTACCCACTAACCTCCTGTTGCCGGCACTGACAGATTGTCTGCACAGCCGTGCTGCAGAGCGGCGCTGTCTGGCACACCAGGAATGAGTTGAAGCAGTGGTGAGGCTGTGACAAGCTAACAGAACGAGGAGATCCAAGCTTACTGCCCTGTCACTCCTCCTCTTGTGCCCTAGGGACTGCGCAGACTGATACAACAACACATGTTCATCCTCTGGCAGCCCCACAGGCACCATGGTGGAGATGGATCCCACTGGATCCTATTCAGTGCTAGATTCCACCCAAGCCCTGCTAGGTGCATTGAGGAAGAGGTATCCAGTACATTACCTGGAGCAGGAGCTGCATCTTCAGTGCAGTGGAGGGAAGAATAACGTGTGTTAGTTACAACTTTCCCAAAACCCCTGAATTCTGAAATGATTCTCAAGATCAGCCTTCCCAGCATTGAAGCACTATTTTTGGCATCAAACACTGAATCACCAACATCTGAACACGTGTGCTTGTTTTTGCCCAGGCAACTGGTTGCATGAGTAAGAGGAGCTCTGTCCTCACTGTAGGGAGCAATCACTCAGACCACATGGAAAGCTGATACCTGGGTTGCCCATAGAGTCCACATTAACAGAAATATCTGTGTGACATGCAGCATCCAAAGCAATGTTTCTGAGGTGTGATAGGTTCTGATCTCTGATGCTATGGCTGATGCAGATTTAGGAGGATTATAATGCAATGTTTTGCTGCTCATTAAACCTTGCAAGAAATGAGAAGTGTCTTACTGTGAAGATCTCCTGATCTGCCTGAGGTGAGTCTGTGTTTTGGACTAGCCTGTAGTAACACAGAGCTGGTGGGACATGGCTGATTTTGTGTCCCTGAGAGCAGGGCTGGCTTTGGAACTTCACACACAAGCAGCCTCCCATCCCCTGTGTCCTGTGACTTGCGCAGAGCCTTCTCCTTCAGTTCATAAGAGCAGTTTACACAGCTGGAGCAAATGTCTCCCTGGACCTTTGTAGTTTCCAGAGGAGCTTTCCCTGCAGCCACCTGCTGGTCTTTGAGGCTGAGCTTAATGCTAGCTGACAGCAGCTATTTTTAGAGATGTGGTTCATTGAAACCTGTTGTTGGTGGAAAGCTGGAATATGCATTTTAACCACCTCGGTCAGAAAGCAGAGAGCTCCAGAGCTCAAGAGTATAATTTTTCCTGATTACAGGGTACCCTTTAGATACAGTCCGTAGGCTGCAGAAGGTGGCTGTTTGGTTTGGACTGTGTTTTCTGTAAACAAAAACGCAGTTTGTTGTTTATTGCCATTTCCTTTCCACATGTTCTTGGATAACAGAGGCTGGAAGCTTTGGAAGCAGCTGTGCTGACCATCTTTTGAGAGAACACTAATGTACCGGTTATGCCGTTCCCCAAATTTCCCTCCTCACCTCTTATCTTCCTGACTGTCCTCACTGCTGCATCCTCAAATAAATCTACACCAACAGTAAAGCGTGCATCAGCTGTGTGTTACAGAGTGGGTGTCCTTGTCCCATCATGACCTTGAGCTCATGTGGGAAGAGAGCAAAGTTATCAGTTGTACCGGTAAAATTACTAAAGTGCCGGTGTGTTGTCCATCTTTTCTTCCTCATATTACATCTGCCAGTGGTCACTGAGCAATTCTTTAATACAGCCTGAAAGAAACGACTCACCCCTTTGAGGGTCAAGAAATAACATTGCAATCAGTTTTCCAGGAAAGGATGAAAATTTAGGAGGGCTGTAAGTACAAAAGGTGGTGATGCTCACATGAGCAAAAAAGGCCAGATGTTTTTAAAAAGGGTATAAAGGTTGCACCAACAAAACATCCAACTGGGCAACTGCATGTGCAGAGTATTTAAATCTGCATGTGAACCAGACAGCTGTGCATGCATCGAAGTACTGGGACATTCTGCTTGCCAAATCATGTAATCTGTGCACCACACTTACTTGTTTGCATGTGTGCAGATTTTGCAGGTGCAACCGTCAGATCCTTCTTTGAAAATCTGGCCCTGCTTTGAGCAAGATACATATTTGCAGGGAGAGTTCAATGTGCAAAGACATTTCAATCCCTGCCCATCATTCTGGTTTCTGTTTCAGGCGCGGATCAGAAAATTTGGACCCAAAATCTTACAGTTACTGACAGAGTGGACAGAGACGTTCCCGTATGACTTTCAGGAAGAGCGGATGATTGGCCATCTGAAAGACATGATTCACAGGATAGCTCCATGTGATGAGGTGAGGATGTCTGACCCAGGACATTGCATGGAGGTGTTACCTTCATTTTCCCTCTTGGTTCCTCCTTTTCCTCATTTTGCCATATTCTGGGCCTCTTTCTGGGAACTCTTACAGTTTTGTTCTCCTCTGGTGGTTAAAACCTGTAGTAGGTCTCCTGGAAACCACATCACTCAGTTTAGTTACCCATGTAGCAGCCACGTGGGGACACATTGGAGTGATGAGTGGAATTTATCTACTGCACATCAAATTGTAAGAGAATAGCATTCCCATTTTACAGATGAAAGATCTGAGGCATACCACAGACTGAACATAGAGGTCACAATCCAAACAGCAACAAAGCTGTCATCGCATAAGTTATAGTCTAGCAAAGGAGTTGAAGTATCCTGACCTGAAACCAGCCATCCTGCCCAAGCAGGGGCTCAGGGGTCGCTCCAGGATGTTATTTTAGTGAATGAGGAGAGAAGCAAGCAGCTAGTCATCAAGTGATTGTATTGAGGAGCTGAAAAAAAAATCTTCAGTTGCCTCAAGGAACCTGATGAAGGGTTTGTCTCATTAAGAAAATGAGTTTTCTGAAAGAGTAACCACCAAAGGGTGTTTATGGTCCTTTTGGCTTCACCTTTTCCATTTGCTTCTGTCCTTAATCACCTGTGCTGAAATCTAACTTTCCATTCCTTGCTTTACCTGTCTTCAGCCTGGCAGGCTTTTTGAAAACAGTCTTTGCATTTTGTCATCTTTTTCCTTAGTGAACTGAACAAGGGTTTGGCTTTACAGCTTCCTGTCCTGTGTAAAGACTTCACGGGCCCTATGCTGGAGCCACATAAAGCAGGGACCCAGAGGGGAGGTGAGCAGGCACAGAGCAACAGACTCTGACCACAGTTTGACTGCTGCCACTGGAATACCCATCAGAGTTCATAGGATCTTGGCCCAAGAGATAACTCCTGTTGAACCCTGTTGATGCAGTGAGGTAGCAAAGGGTAGTCCTTACATTTAAAGGTAACACAAATGTTTATGGACATTTCATGCTTCTCTGGGAGCATGAATGTGGTAGAAGACAACTGTGTGTGGCCTGCTGGGCAAAACTCAGCCTAGGTGGCTGTATGGTCTTGATGTTCAAATGCATGAGCCACGTGTGTGGCAGAATAGGACACAGTGAATGGAGTCTCTGTGAGCCCTGCTTTCAAATTCAGGTGGGTGAATCTCATATATTAATTCAGAAACATTAAAAATACCACAAAATCCATGAAAATAATAAGGAGGGCAAGTAGTACATAGAGAATCTCTAATTACTTCTAGGTTAACCATAGTATGTGGAAGGAATCAGTTGCATTGGCTACATCAAGGCCTGGCTTCAGGTCACAGATGGGTGCAATTGAGTAGAACAAAAAGCACATACCCATGAGTCTAAGAAAGAGAGGAGAGGAGAGGAGAGACAAGAGAAGGAATTAACAGGGTTGCAGTACAATAGAAATGAAATAGGACCCTCCTACCCAAACAAAACACAAGAGAAATGGAAACAGCTGCTCTTGGGCTGGGCTGGCACTGCAGCTGGCACTTTTGGGTGGCTGTAGGCTGGCATGGCTCAGCTGGCTGGGATGGGAAGGGAACACAAAGGGCTTTCAGAAAGAGCCAAGGTGGCCTCAATTCCACTGACCAGAGCAGTGAAACTTCTCCCTCACGGAGAAGAGGTAGTGAACATGGTCCTGCCAGCCTCCAATGAAGGCACATCTGAGGCAAGAGAAACCCACGCAGACCCACCAAAATCACGTCCACTGGAAGGAAGGAACCAGCCAAAAGGGAGGAGAACGGGGACTTCATGGATGCTCTTTAAAAGAAGTAATTGTACTGCTGAAGAGCCATAAATGCTAACCCTCAACTTTTTGCATATAAAGCAATAGTTTATTTGCCTAACCTGAGCAGGTGCTGCACACCTTCGCTCTGGAGTGTCCATAGCTGTGTACCAAAGTTTATGGGTGCCCTGAGGGGAAAATAATTGGTTTTCAGATATTACTGGGCACCATAATTGCGAGTGATTATGCCTGAGCAAAATCAATAATTAATTTAAGAAGTGGCTTGTATCCTGCAAATGCAAATTGCCTTTCTTAAGGGGCAGCGTGAAGAGTGGTGGTGCCCATTAGTTATTTGGAAGAAAGTTGTTCCTGTTGTGGATCATAGAAATCAAAGTTGGAAAGATTTGTGAGGTCAGCTAGTCCATGTAGGTTGATGCAGGATTTTCCCCTGCAGTGTATGCTCCTGTCCTTTGTAGAGTCCACTTTCTAAGGGCTCTGCGATGTGCTTATAAAGGTGCCCATGCTGAGAAGCATTTCTTAGTAAGTGCTGTGATTTGCATTTAGAGTTAGAAATTTTAATTAAAATTTGAGCTCCTAAGCCACCTGCTGAGGCCTGCCATCTTCAGAGGAACTTTCCCTGTTAAGAATGAAACATTTTCTTTAAATATTAAACAGTAGTATGCTTCTTTTGACTGTTAATGTGGCAATGAAGTGAAATCAGTTGATAGTCCAACCTGCAGCCCCTATACAATAGGGGGTCACTTTGTGGCAAGGTAATTACCAGCGTGCTGAAGGTAATGAACAACGTTGTTTTCACTTAGCAAACGTAGTTTAAAGAACACAGGAAATGCTTTTAAAAGGGAAAAAGCAGGATTTTTTAAAAATTTCTCCCCCAGCACAGACAGAAAGGCTTTCTAGGCAAGTGTGCACCCAACTGATTTCTAGTGAGCCTCTTCAAGAGCTCTAATTTCTGACTTACCTTTTTTTGTGTCCATTGTCTCAGTCTTTACTTGGTGGTTGTCTTACCTGAGTCTGTTTACTATATCTATATTTTTATGCCATGTTCCCTACCAAACTAGATGAAACTAGATCCCTTGATAAGGTTTTATCAAAAGACTGGCTAATGCAGATATCTTTCAAGCAATTTTATTCTGGTTTTCATCCAAACAGTGAAGAATTCAATGCTGCATAGATATGGCTGGTCCAAGATTTCTCAGCCAAGCTCCTTTTTGAAAGAGACGTGTGTTTTCAGCTAGAAATCTTTCAAGATTTTAGCTAAGTGTTTCAAATTCTGTAGAAGATGTGGATTTCAGTGCCTGCCTGCCCTCTGCCCCAAAGTGAATTCCTCTGTTTACAAAATGTGTTCACAAAATACCAAATATGTTACTATTTGAGTTTCCACTAAAATATAACATTCCATTCATAGAACTTGATAAGCTGTACTGAGATGTAAACCAGAGAAATGTTTAGGTGATGTTCAGTAGTTTGGGTCCAGGATGGTCTTTGTCAACCAAAAATGTGACTGTCTGAATGAGGATGTATTTCCTTGGAGCCAGGAAACAAACAGATAGAAACTGAAAGCACATTTTTTAATTTTCTAAAGACTATTTATTTTTATGTGTTCCAACCCAGCTCAACAGTCCATCTTCCTTGAGTGAAATGAGAGGTTCCTCAGCAATGTGAAACCTCCTGCTAGAAAAGCTGTATGAAAGTTACAGTATTGCAGCAAAAGTTGAAGCACTTGGGATGGTCTGAAGGTTTCCAGCCTCAGGCTGTGATGAAGCAGGGTAGATGTGAGCATGTTATTCCTTGCTGTGAGGCAGTAGGATATGGTGCTTGCAGTGTGCAGATGGGATCCTGTGTAGGTGCAAGAGCACTGACTCCGACTTCTGGTACCTTCAACACCTAAACCATGAGTGCTGTCAATGCCTAACAGTGAAGACCATCTACAGTCTACAAAGGTCTGAAGATGGAGCCTGCAAAGGCTGTGTCTAAACCATGGCATTCGGGAGCGCTTCCCAAGACTTGACTTGCACTGCATCCAGCTTGAGGTGCAACACAGGTGTGTGTTGGTCCTCAGGGAAGGCACACTCTGGCCAAGTCCCTGTTGTGATGATGAGGACTGTGTGGAGGGTGCCAGCATGTGCATCTGCTGTGCAGTGCAGATGTAGCAGGAGAGGGCTTCGTGCCAGCTTTGGTTCGCGCTGGCAGATTACAAAGTGATGTTACTGGCAACTCAATGTTACTAAACTCTGTTTGGATGGGGAGTGAGGATTTATTCCACTTGTGAGCAGCTACAGGATCTCTCCACTGTGTGTCTTTGTGCTGGAAGAGGAGCTGGTGCAAACTGTTTTCCCAAGTGACTGTGCTCTTTGAAATTGAGTGTTGCACCCATGCTTGATGCTCCTTTTTCTGGCTGGGAAACCCATAAAGCTGTGTTCCTCAGCTGGGTACACCCTATGTTCCATGTGAGGCTGTTGCCCAAGGACATTTCCAATTAATCCTTGTCTTCAGAGCCCACCCTCTCAGGCATCTCAGTTTTATGAAGTCTGCATCTGTCAGTCATGAAGAATTGAAGGCCAGCAGCTCTACTCATTGTCTGTAAAGAGCTGCTCCAACTCTGAGAATAACCTGAGCAACTTAGTAATGATCACCCTGCTGAGCACATGGCTGTACTTGGAATACAATATGGGCTTCCTTCAGCAGCAATTAACATTTTGGATATTAAATACTCCAAGCCACATGATGCTCAGACCATTCCAACTGGGTAGCAGCTTCTGCTGCTCAGCTGAAAAGGATGGAGAGAACAGCATTAAAATGTTTCTTATTCCTAATAAATAGGAGTTGACTAGGCACCACTTGCAGGTAGAGTTCTCAGCCAACACATAACTGACACAGAGGATCAGTACTGAATGCTCCAGGAAGCTGCAGTAACTCGTGTTGTAGCATTATCTCTCCTCTGATCCTCATGTTGGCAGGAATATGTGAGTATTGGTGCCAGCCCAACCCACCAGTCCTGCCTGCCTCTTCTCTTGACTGCAGTCTCTTTCTGTGGTCCACAACACAGAACTGTAATTAAGCCAACTGGCTATTCTGAAATAGGCTTGTTGAAAATGAAATGGTAACCTGTTGCTGGCTTAGGAGTATTTTGCAGAAGGGAAAACTCAGCATAAAAACACTCCTTTGTCAAGTTCTGTGGGTGGTTTATGTTTCTTTCTCTCCCTGTCTCTCCAGGCCTACTGGAAAAAGATGAATCAGCTTTTGCAAACCCTGAATCAGAAGCTTGCAACCCTCAGCCATGGGCAAGAAGGGATTGTCAAGATCAGCCCTGCTGTCTCTGATAAGCTGGTTGCCTTTAAAAGTAAACCTCCATCAATTCAGAGAGAAATCCTGAGTGTCTGCAGTGACCCTTACACTCTGGCTCAGCAGCTGACACATGTGGAGCTGGTAAGTGGGAATGGTTCCCAAGTTCTGCAGTCAGAGATATTATTTTAAGCCAGCAGCTGCTAAGTATTCCAGACAGAACCAAAAAATGTCTGCACTGCTGCAGCACATCCCGTGCTGTATCAGCACTGCAGCAGGAGGCAGGGTTTGACAGGTTGAGGGATGCTTGGAAAGCAACCTATATATTAGTGTTCAGTGCATTTGTGAAATGTGAGTCATAGTCCAAGGAAGGTCAAGGGATTCTCACTCTGTAAGGTGCTCTGAGCCCCACAGCCTGAATTGAAATGGCTGGTCATTGGCCCTTTCATTAGTTTTATTAATTTGGAAGAAATTTTAACAGTTCAAATCCCTACCTACAGATGCACAAAGCATCTGAGCTGCCTGATGTGCTTTTCATTCTTCCCTTTGAGACTTTGTGTGTGGATGTACCATGGTGTGCAGATACCACCCCACAAAGTCCGGCTGTTTCCCTCGTTGGGCTGTTGTCTGTTCTCAAACAGCCTTTTGATGGTAATTGCTCCAATTGCAGTACTGAGATCTTGGACAGACTGCTGTGTTGCACACCCTTCTCCCAGGTTCAGGTTGTCCATGGAGACCTGGTTGTCCACATAAAGCATTTCTGTCATCTGCAGATCTCTTGATGCTGCAGTGATTCCCTGCTGCCTGTCCTCCTGTAGCCAGTGTTCATCCTTGAGAGGAAGGCTGGAAAAACAAACCATGAAATGGGACTGTGGATTGGAGTGAATGTCCTTGGGAATTATGAAGATAGTTGATGTTCTATTTGTCAAGAGGGGGAATAACTCAGAAACCCGAAATTTAGGTTTATCATCTCACCTTGGTTAGTTTCCTGAGCCTGCTAATTTGGCTTTCTCTATATAGTTTAAGCCAGAGAGCAGAAGTCCTTTTGCCTGGAGTAATTTTCACTTAAGCAAAACTACTGTTGATTTTATTGTTGGACTTTTTACTTGGATTTGATGATCTTAAAGGTCTTTTCCAACCTTGTGATGCTGTGTTGCTTGAGTGTCCTAAGTTTGGGTTGTAGGAATTCCAAAATACCTCCTCTGAAACACCTTTGTGGCCTACAACCTACCAAAAGCATTTTTTTTTTCTGATAAATATGTTTAAGGGAATTGAAAAGCCTCTTCAGAAGGCCAGTGGAACTGCCAGGTTTGTTGAGGAGCTGCTGGAGATGGCCTCTCTTTTACTGAGAAGGATCTGGATGCTTTACTTACTCTTGGTTAATCCCAGGGACACTGCAGTGTGAGCAATGCCTTTAATGTAAGCACATGCATCTTCAATGCCTGCCTTTCCCAGTGGCACAGAGCCATCACCCCAGGGCATCACCTGAGCTTCACTGGGTAGGGAGGCAGGGTCAGAGCACTGGGTGTGCAGATGAGCAACACATTGCTATGGTTACTGGATCACAGCATCGCTGCCATTTCAGCAGCTGGGAAAGAAGGCTATTGAGTAATGCTGGACCACAGCAGGTCTGTGGCAGTGCCAAGCACAGGACTGAGGTCTGCTGGCTCCCAGATGGGGCCAGCACCTTTCTCCCTGCACAGTGGAGAGGGCTCTTACTGTGGTTTGTCAGTAATGAGATATGTTTATTCTCATTTTCTTCTGTTTGCTGAAATAACTCTAATTGTTCTTATGAATTTTAATGTGTGGTGCTAGTTGGCTGTCTACCAGTTCAGTAACACCATTCAGAGCTGACAGATAATGAGGATCTCTTATCAAGAAAAACAGAGGAGATTCTGGGGTGCTTTCTTATTTCTTCTCTTTCTTCTCTCTCATAGGAAAGACTGAGTCACATTGGACCTGAGGAGTTTGTGCAGGCCTTTGTACATAAAGACCCCCTGGATGGTACCAAGGTATGATTTATCTGCATGCAAAGTGTCTCCTGCACTCACTGTTCTAGATCAATTGAAGCTGTTCCCTCCCAGGGGTGATGGTTAACATGATTTAGGTGGAGAGTGGAGTACTATAGTCATCTTATGTTTAGCATGTGTTCCTTTTTGCTCATTAGCATATTGGGAGGGGGTCAATGTTAATATTCATTTTGCAGTTAATGAAGCAAAAGGTCTCACTCTGGGCACCACAGGCTTCAAAACTCTGGGTAGAAACCATCTATCTGTTTATTCCACAGTCTCTACCCAAAACAGGCTGTCCTGCAATGGTAAGACTCCCACCTTCAGCTGCTTTTCACACCAACTTTGTGGCTCTCCATCCACAATATTTGTATAAGAGATGAGCAGATACCTGTATTTTTAACCTCGTAGATGCAATCCCCACAGCCTGGAGCATGTGTTAACCATGGCCAGGCCAGCTGATGATCTGTATTCTCACAGCAGGGATAGGACCTGTTGGTAGAGCTCACACTGGGCAGGTCACTGTCATTCCTTCCTGGTGAGAGTATGTCCAAGCCTGAGACTGGCCAGCACCCTCATGTTCTACTTTCTGGCTTGTTCCACCTAACCTGCTTTGACCAGGGCAGATGGCTTGCAGCTGTACACAACCAGGGAATGTCTGGTGCCCGTGTTGAAGGTGTAAGGACTCTGGACATGATGTAATGCCCATAGCATGTGCCCAGACACCGCAGTAATGAGTCAGTGCGTCATGAATCAACATACTCTTCTTGCTCTGCACAATAGCTCTTAACCCAAGACACCACAGGGAATGGAGTTCCTGATCAGGGCTTCATCAAAAGTCTGTGGAAGCCAGTTGGAGTCTTTCCACTGATTCCAGTGGGATTTGAAGAAGCGTTTTAGTGAGTGCCTTGATAAAGAAAGAGACTTCCTGGCTGGAGAGGGAGAGTTGGAGATTTCAGATACTGGCAGAAAAGAAGGTGGAAAATTCTTCCCTAGAATTGCAAATGGACTCCCATTGAGATCATGCATCAGTGGCAGAATTTCATCCTTGGATGCTGAACATAGCCGGAAGACCTCTGTTGATAGTGCTTCCCAAAGAGCACCAGAGTATCTTATAATCATGGATGGATGGGTGGATGGATGAAAAGTGCAACATTGGGCTCTTTCCTTCTCTTACTGGACTTACAGAAATTCTGCAGTTGGTTTCAGGGGGAGGGGAGTAGGTTAGGAAGGAACTCTAACGTAGCAAAGGTGTATCAGAAACATGAAATACCAAAACAGCTACGGCAAGATTTCAGCCACCTGCTGCCAACTTGTGGGGCAAAACTGAAAATGAACAGTCATCTTACCTGTTGTGAAGTAAAATGAGAGAGATCAAATGAGGGCACTAAATTTGAATGACTTTTGGAAGAGTGGGAGGGAGGCAGCAATGAGTGAAATCAAATTGCATAACGCTGTAGCGGGAAGGGATGCGAAGAGGAAGAAGGAAATGTTCACTAGTGAACTAATGTGTGTGGAACGACTGTAGTGTATCTGGAATTTCAAAGGGAGGGCCACCACCAAGATGGGAAGAGAAATTGAGGTTGCAAGGTAAACACAAGGAAACATCAGCTAAGGTGGACAGGAATGGTTAGAATGAGAGGCAGAGAGCCTGAAGATAATGGTCAGATGGGAAATCTGAGCAAATCATCCTGACAGATTATTACAAGCTCGTTGGCAGTTATGCATGTTCTTCAAATGCTCATCTGAACACTGAGCTGCTGCCCAGTAATAGCTCGGTGACTTCATGAAGTGTGTAATAACAAAGAAAATAACAGGCAAAGAGCAAGGCCTGTTGCCTTTAGAGTTCCAGCAGTGACTTCCCCCAGGAGGATCTACTTAGTTCAGCAAGACAGCTGTAACATTTTCTCACAAGACACCGTGCACCAATTATTTGGCTTCAAGTTAGCAAGGCTGATGAAAGTAGAGATGGTCTGCAACTTTTCTGCACCCTTTCCCTGGGCTGACCAAAGTTGCCAGTGATGATTTAGAAGAGGCTCCACACCAGGGTAAGGTATAGCCATGGGATCGTGTTGGACCTGGCAGAACACTGTACATAGCAGCACAAACCTTGCACAGAGTTGACATAGCGATCTCCAACCCTTGGAGACCACCCCTGTTAACCACAGGGAATTGGCTCTGGTCTGAATCCCCTCCAGCTGGAGATCATATTGAACATCTTTCTTTCGTGAGGGCTTCAGAAGGCTTCACTTAGTGTTTATCAAGCACTTTGAGTCACAGATGGAAGATGCTAAGGAGGTGCTAAATACTGTTGCCATTTATAAAGCTTAACCTTTAAAAAGCAGCCTGTCTCAACTTTAACTGGTGCACATTTTTCACAAGTTTTGTGGTATTAGCTGTGGTTCTTACACCCTGGCACGGGACAGCAGTGTGGAGATGGAAACACATAGGCAGAACAAAGCCCAGGTTTCGTGTGCTTTTTGCTGTGGCAGGGAAGGAGAAATACCAGAGTGCATGGAAAGCAACTGCTACGGCTAGACTGGGGCTGCTCTGGGGTTCCTTCGTGTCCTTTGATATTTACAGGCTGCTTGCTGATGTCTACTTCTGAGATGCTTAAAAAAAATACTGTTTTAATTGTACATGTGGCCTACTCATAAAGTTTTTAGGGATTTCAGGCTTGGTAAGCTTTGCTCCACAGCACAGTGCTGTGATTTCTGTTTCTGAACATGCTTCTGTACAGAATCCCAGGGGAGTATTTTCTTACTTCAAATTACCTTTGGAGTCACGTTAAGCCCTGTTTCTTAAGGGGTTGTAGCCACTTGTTTAACTTAGATAATATGGGTAATCCTGTTGACATTAATGGATCTGTGTTTATGTATTGTGATTTTTCTTCTCAGCAGCATGTATTTATGGTAGTTCTGGGAAATGATCTTCATGAAACAAAAAATCTGTATTCTCTGATACCCTCTAGTGGATGGCAATGAATGTTCAAATGAGTCACGTGAACTCTTGTGTCCTAGATGGACAGTCTTAAGAATTTAGGGAAAAGGACTTGAGTTCTTTACATCTGAAGTAACATCTTGGGGGTTGGACCTGATGATCTCTGGAGGTCCCTTCCAACCCCTACAGTTCTGTGATTCTGTGATCTTCAGGCTGTGTGAACTTGCCCTTTCACTCCGCTGAAGTCAAATTATCTGTTGATGTGAAAGGAACTGGAAGAGTTCAGCCAAATATCTGCTCCCACAGCCTGTATCACTTATGGGAATTTATATTAAGTTATATATTAAAAAAGTTAAAATGTGCTTCTTGTAATGGCTCCTACCAACAAAGTATCTCTGGCATGTAAGTGACCTGTTCAGGAGAGGCCATCCAGACAGAGCTGGTTGCTAGAGAACCTATTACTGTGAAAACTCCGTAAGACATGTATTTTTTCCCCATAAAGAGGGAACTAGAACTTTTTTTTCTCTTGCTTCTCTCTTGTTCGCTTCACTAAATGATGGTCTCACCCCTCCAGAAAAGGGCTGTGGGTGATGGCATTTACTGAAGTGAAGGAAGCTCTGGAATCAAAGGCACAAAGTGGCTGTGCTGTGGAAGACTCTGCTTGTCTGTCTTTTTCTGTGTAACGCTTTTGCTGTGTGAATCCTGCAACACCCCAGCTCTTAATATCCCAGTGAACAAAGGTCAATGCCAAATGGGTGGCTGAACACTTGCTCAGGCGAAATGTGGCTGGTTTTTTATGCTGGTGTGACTCATTCAGTGCCACAGTCAGCTAGACCCTGTGCATCTGCCATTCACCCACCTTCCCACTGATGTTTGAGAAGGGGCTCTTGAAGCATGCTTTTCCATGTGCATGAGAGAGTGGCCAATAATTACTTTTGTAATTATTGACACAAAGCTAGCTGACACACAGCTCTCTGTCTTCCCATCCTTTTTCCTCCCCAGACTTGTTTCAGTGAACAGAAGAAGACGAGTAACCTCGAGGCCTACGTGAAATGGTTCAATCGACTCTGCTATCTTGTGGCAACAGAAATTTGCATGGTAAGGGGAAAGCGTGATGTGCCAGTTGGAGATGGGACATTAATAGGCAAACCTGGGGATTTATTTCTTGTGACCTAGCTAAGCAGCTGATGGTAAGTGTTAGTATTAATGCACTCACAGAAGTGACCTGATAAATGACAAACATACTGCAAAGCAGTGCTGGCGACACACAAGGGATACGCTGTTCTCTTGATGTAGTAGGAGCACAGTGTGGAATAATGAACCCTGTGGGGAAAAAGAGAGGAAAAAATACCTTGAATTATCCTGGGAGATTTCTGCCAGAAAGGATTCTAGTGGAGCAATATTTGTTATCTGTCATCCTAAAGCTCTGTTGTGCTTGTGAATTCCCCGTGCGTGGCATTTTGTCCTGCTGCCCATTACTGCAGCTGTGACTAGTGCTTTTTTAACTTGGTAGTGGTTTTATTTTGTTTAACTTGGCTCTGTTAAAATGACATTAATGTTTTCTCCTTTGAAAAGGGTGTGGAAGGGAGGAGTCATAATGGTATAAAGAGCCTAGATAGCCCATGACTCAAAAGCACTACCGTTTGAAGATCATCTTTGGAAAAGGTGGGGTGATTCCAATTAAAATGTGTATTTAAAAGGCATGCCACCATTTTCCCTGGATGTATTGCTGGCAGGGCCAAAAGAGGGGAAAGGGATTCCTACAGTGAAACAAAACTTTTCTGGGACAAGGATGGTGCTGTGCCTGCTGAGTTGAGAGGTGCTGGCTGGGAGCTAAGGCACAGCTTCAGGCTGCTCTGCCTGCCTGTCCCAGCACAGAAGTATGAACTGCAGCAAGCCTGGGAAGTGCAGTGACCTTCCTCTGTGTCACCTCAATGAAAGCTTCGATTTTAGAGACTGCCAGTCACCAGCATCCACTGGATTGCTGGAACACTGACTGACAGCAGGTGACCCAAGCTGAGCGAGGAGCCCTGCTATGTATGTAAAATACCTAAACCCCTCCCCAGTTCTGCACAGAATTCTTACAGATATCCTCCCAATTCTGCATAGAATTCTTACAGATATTCACTTATTTTAATTTTCAGCCTGCAAAGAAGAAGCAGCGAGCACAAGTCATTGAATTCTTCATTGATGTTGCCCGAGAGTGCTTTAACATAGGGAATTTTAATTCGCTGATGGCAATCATTTGTAAGTACAGCTTCTGAGCAGCTCTCTTCATCAGCTGCCACAGATGAAAAGGGAAAACCTGACTCTCATGCATGGCTTGCTTTCCTTCTTTCTCATTCACAGCTGGAATGAACATGAGTCCGGTTTCCAGGCTAAAGAAGACTTGGTCAAAAGTGAAAACAGCCAAGTTTTTCATTCTTGAGGTAAAAAAAAAAGTGCCTATACATTGTTGGAATTATATTCTGGATTGTTTTGGTTGTGAATTTTCACCTTTTTATCCAGCTATGAGATGTTTGTAGACATGTTTCCTGGGCAGAGGGCCAGATTCTGATTGAAGTTTCCCAGGGGTAGTGAGGAAGGTGTGAAGCTGCTCATATGTAGAGGGGAAACAGAGCATTCAAATAAATAGGAGGAGGAAAACCAAAAACATGAGCCTATATGCAAGCCCTAGTGCTTCCACTGATGGGAGTTTTGTTTGTCCACTTCGGGGTTTGCAACAACTGAGAGTAAAGTTGTCTTCAGAGGGCCCAGGACACTTTCTCACCAGTGTGTCATCTTTTGTGTATCTAGCACCAGATGGACCCTACTGGGAACTTCTATAACTACCGAACAGCGTTGCGGGGGGCTGCTCACAGGTCACTCACTGCACACAGCAACAGGGAGAAGGTAGGTGTGACCACATCCCATTTATCTCCAAAGTGATGACATGCTCTGCTGTTCCGTGCCTTAAAGACTTGATGCAGGTGCTCTCCTCCCTTCCACAGGGTGCCAACACAAGGCTTGTGTGCTGCTAAATGTGAGTCTGTGGAAAGGAGTGTGGAATGGATCTCAGGGCTTCTGTGGACTTGCTCTCAGACACAGGGGAGCTAGAGAGGGCAGGACTCACGGCATGGAGGATTTTGTTGCAGGCATTTCTATATCCCCGAACAATGCATTTGCTTAGATTGATAAACCTGATGGAATAGGTATTCCAGACTTCTGTTCTAGTGTGGAACACAAGCCCAGCAGGCCCAGGTAGAACTGTGCTTTTGTGACAGCTGTGGCAGCTGGGCCTCTGCACAAAGAAGCTCCTGTCATGTCGTGTGTGATTTGAGAGAGCGAGCACAGAGCACAGCACTTGGGGATGGGATTGTTCTCTATTTACATCAGGGAAAGGTGGCTTACCACAAGTGCTGTGAAGAAGTCTGGTCTGAATCCATTGCAGCAGATTTGGGATGAGATTCTGTCCTTGTGAATGTTCGTTTCAGTGGTTGTTGCTTTCCGAGATGTCACCGGTGCTGCAAAAATCAGATTGACAAAATATTGGTGTAGGATCCTCCTGTTTTGTGCCCCGTGTGCTTCTTGTTAATATTTTATTTCTCCATTGAAGTTGTTTTGTTTTATGAAAGAGGGTTTGTTTTTCACATTGCAATCACACATAGTCATAAATGGGTAATCTCTGCGCAGAGCATGGCTAAGGTAAAGTAGATACTGCATGAAGCAGCATAATATGGAATTTAGTATTCATTCACTACAGCAGCCAGGCCAGATGCTAATCTCACATCCCTGTAAATTTGATGTAAATCTGCTGGAGCTAATGGAATCTCACAGCATTTACAGTGAAATGAGATCAGCATCTGGTCGCTGGCTGACTCAGCTGCAGTGGGAGTACACTGGGTTGTTCTGAGCAGCACTTCTCTGTGCAGAGAATGGCTTTGGATGTGTGTGACTGGCAGAGAAATTCGTTTAACTCTCACACACCACAGAGAGGACCTGACTGAGATGCTTCAGCAGTTCTGTGACCATCATATACATTCAAATCAGTTGCTTTTTTGTTTGGCTTAATTTCCTGTGGAGGTTAGCAATCTCTGTTGGATCTCCACCCATGGCTGGTTAAGACTGAGGACAGGGAGGTTTTTAGATTGGAAGGAATCTATTTAACACAAGGAAAAAGCCCATATTCTGTTTCCCTTTGTACATACATGAGTTCAGGAGAATGCTCAAACATGATTTGGTCATTGCTCACACAGGGTATTTTAACAGTGTCAGATACAGCAGGTCATGTAATTCTTGCTGTAGGAATTAAGGAATTTTGTTTCTTTTTATAGGCAAGATTATCATCTATTTTAATAACTTTGAATAAAATTTAAAGAACATGATCACTTTTTTGATAGAAAATGTTATGTTGTTTCTTTGCAAACTTGTAGGAAAACTCACTCTGAAGACAATTTTTATCTTCAAATGGAATTGTGCTCACAAGGGTTTGAGATCCCCACTTCCCCCAGCCCCTTTTCTCAGCAAGTGGCCACCCCAGACGTGCAGATGGAGGGTTCAGGTATCTGTCCACCTGCCCAAGAAGGAAGGTGCTCTGGGGGGAGTGCTCCTGTTGCAGACCAACAGTCTAAGCAGTGGGTTGTGCCTTGCAGGAAGAAGAATTCCCTGTAGGCTCAGAGAAGCTAGTATTTAACTGGCAGACTCACCAGAAATGTTACTTTCTTTCCTCAGGGCTGGTGTCTTGGCTGCTGAGTTCTGCACAACACTTGAACAGAAACACAGCTCAGGGGCTAAATTAGACACTCCAAGGGAGACAGACCTCGGACCCCCTCTCTCCTACAATTCTCACCCTCAGTCCTCACTGTTCAAATCCAGCCCTGCTCTCTGTGTAACAGCATAGTTCTAACTACTTGTTACTTGCTCAGGAGCAGGCTTGTAAAGAGGCATGGCAAGGCAGCTCTCAAAGCTGAGAGGTGTGATAAGCAGCAGGAAAAAACCTGCCTAAGTACAGGGTGAGAGAGCTGGTAATGAAGAAGGGCTGATGTTTCATGCAGAATTCAGAGGGGTACACTCGCTAGGAACCGAGTCTGGCTTTATCTACTCAGTCAGCTGACCTGTGGCATCTCCAAAATGAAGTCATTCCGCAGGGAAACCCTGCGTTGTGCTAATGACACCTCCCTGGCTTTGAAACGCTGGGAGTGTGTACAGTGTGGTCCTGTGTGGTGTTGCCGCCTGACACTGCAGAGAAGGAACACGTCTGATCTCATTAGCTGTGGTCTTTCTGCAGGAGGCAATTGTCCTTCAGCATGTGGGTGGGTCAGATGGTATGGGGAGGGGGGAATCAAAAGGGACTGAAATATGAGTTTCTGGCATTAACCCAGATTTTATGCTAGAAAAGGACCTGGATTGAAGCCAGCATTTGAGTGTAACTGTATCTACTTTTGTTGTTTTCCTGACAGAAATTTGGAAAACAAACCAGAACAGGGTAACATATTTTATTAGAGAAATAAATGGTGACCCAAAGACAGAAATGCCCTGGAAATGTGTAGGGAATTGGTATCCTAGGGCATGTCTTTTGGATGCAGATGGGAACAAGCCCTCCCCGTGCTTAGAGCTGACTGGTGGCTTTGTAGCTGTTAGCATGGCATCGAGCCCACATTCGTATCCCTTCCCTCCCAGCAAGGCTTTTCGTTTATGTTTAGTACCACTAATGATGGTGACCTAGCTCCCAGGCAGAGTGGAGCATGGCAGAACAAGCTCGCATCTGCCTGCAAAAAGTATGTAGACAGAACTTGGCAGTGCTTTCTAGCTGGAGATCAGTGTCTGGCTCCAGCTCACTGTGTCTTTCCACCTTGTAAGACCACAGTGATTAGAGTAGAAAACAAACCGCATAGACTGCATTGTATTCTTTACCTCAGGTTGACTGACCTAGTTTGGATGATAAAGAAAAGGAATCCTGAAACACACTTAGCACAGTCATAATAGCACATGTCAGATAAAAAAGCCAGCAGAGGTGCAGAGTGGTATTTTAACTGAAACAGAAGTTGGCTTCTATTGTCACAGCAAGAGGTGGTAGTGGCCTGTAGACTCTTTGTCTCAGTAAGTGTTTTTGCATCTGCGACTTGCTTGAACTCACTGTTGTAGCATGAAGGCTGTAGACTGGAAAGAAACAGCTGCCAGTGCTGCTCTAGGTCCATTTCATATCCCTTTACAGCTGACGTACAGCATGAGATGGAGTAACAGTACAACATTAACTACTTAACTAAAGGATTCCTCCCTTGGCTGGACTTGGGGTCCCTTCCAACCCAGACCATTCTATGATTCTATGAAGGCACTTTAACTTCAGTACACACTGAATTTACAGTTCAGCTAATCTACAAGTAGAACAGTGGAAACAGTTGGACACTCTACCATGTGATGTGCTTTCCTTGAAGTTCATGGTGATTAAGTTTATACTTAGTGGCTTAAAAGAGAGGTGTCACTGGCACAGGAAGATGCTCACAGAAGTGGCTGCTGGCAAACAGCTCAAACCCTCCATGTGGCGTTTTTCTGTCGCAATGGAGAGGTGGGTAGACTCAGATTTGAAATTAAATCCCAGGGTTCCGGGGGTCAGTTTTGTCCTGGGCTGGTCCTTTGTGTTGTCTTCCTTTTCCCTTTGAGTTGTGACACCAGAGAACCCAGAAGGAGTTTGCTGCAGGCTGGGTCTCTGCAGAGGTGCTGGCAATGCACTTCAGGAGCACTGGGGCTGCTTTCTACATCTGGCATCAAATTTATCCCTGCTGTAATGCCATGGATTTCAAGAGCTACCTAGAAGTAATGTTTTTCTATAATGATGACTTTATTCTGATGGGTTACAGAGAAGGCTTGGCTCACTGCTATATGCTGCTGCCCAGGACTTCTTTTCAGTGCTACCATGATGTCTCCAGCTACTGTTAGCAGTTTCCTGTCCACTGGCTTAATATTTTCAATCTTACTGTCTGCAGATCAATTTGCAGAAGCAGGTTGTACTGATCAGGCACCAGGAAGGAAATTACATGCCTCAAGAGGCAGCTATGCATGGAGCTGTTGAAAATGAAACAGCTCCTGATTAACTGTAGACATGTCCTTGGTCATCAAGTCTTATTCTGTCTTTCCTTGTTCAGGCACAATACTGGTTCTTTGATTTGTAGCTGTCTTTAAATTGCTCAATTTGTGTATTCAACATCTTTCCTTATAAGGACCCAATGAGAAAGGAAGAGTTCTGCAATTTTATATTGCTGTCAGATATTCTCATCAAACAGTGGTGCTGTCGGTAACAAGATGGATTATTAGCATTTTCTTAGTCATGTTACTCTGCTCAGTGACCATTGTGATCAGTTCATATTCCTTTTAGTATACATCCTCCTGATGGCTCAAGGTGTACCTGTACCCTGCTGCCCTCATACTTGCCTGTCACTCACTGTATGGCTCTTTTAAGTGCATGGCTCACTGAAAACTTAATATTTCTTTTCTCTCTCCTGACTGAGTTCTTCTTTCATGCAGAGAAAATACTGAACTGGAAAGATAATAGTTATGTAATTTCTCTTCACAGATTGTGATCCCCTTCTTCAGCCTATTGATCAAAGACATTTATTTTTTGAATGAAGGATGTGCTAATCGCCTTCCAAATGGACACGTCAACTTTGAAGTAAGATCTGAAAAATGTGTTTATCCATCCCATTCTGATAGCAGTGAGACCCACCTGCAATTTCAGTGCAGACCAATAAAGACTGAACATGCCAAAAGGGGTGATCTCAAGTGACTGTGTGAAGGTTAAACCTATCCCAGAATGTTTTTTAGAAGAATTAATATGCATATTTTATATAACAATTGCAAGCAGATATCCTAACATGCTTGATGTCAGCTGGCTGCTAGAAATGCAGTGCCAGTTGTATAAACGATTATACTTATGGCTTGGGGGGGGAAAAGGGCTTTCTCAGAAAATGTGGAAAACTGTATTTCTTATATATACAAGTACAGAGAAACAAGTCAGTAGAAAATGCTTTATGCTTTATTTTATCTGCCTTTTTAGCCTTTCTCAGACCCTTTCCTCTCTCTTTCCCTTGGGAACGAACTGTGAAAACGTACCCATCTAAAACATACAAGGCTCTTTTCTCCCAATATCCTTGTGGTTGGCACAAGGGATCCTGGATATCCCAGTCTTCTGCTTGGATGTGGTTATTTTAGTGAGATAATCTTCCTGTATCTGAGTGGAATGGTTTTATGTTTACAGAAATTTCTGGAACTGGCTAAGCAAGTAGGAGAATTTATAACATGGAAGCAAGTGGAATGTCCCTTTGAACAAGACCCTAACATCATCCACTACTTGCATACTGCTCCCATTTTTACTGAAGATGGTAAGACTCGCTACAATCTCTAATCATTGAAAAGATGTCTCTTCATCACTACTAATTAACACCCTGGTCCATACTTCAGTGATCTCTCTCACTGTTCTTTCTAGTTCTTTCCTTGCTTTCCTGTCATGTGGCTTGTTTATTCCCCGTCAATCAGCATGTTTTTACAAATATCACCTCCTAGCTCATGAAACTGCCACCTGATTGCTTTTCTTTTGCCAGTAGCTTCTCTCTAAGGCACTCCCTAGGAAGCGACCATCATGGCCCTGCTTTTGTAACCAAGAAAAAGGGCCACACAACCATGCCGTGGACTGCTGTGAATGCCAGCTGTCCCTTGGCCACTCATTCCGTGAGCGATGGAGCCAGAACTAACCTCTTCCACAAACCAACACTGTGATCTCTTCAGTGGACACAGCCCAAGGGCAATGGTAGTCCAACTGACCTCTGCTGCTACAGCAAAGAAATATTTCCCTACAGAAAAGAATTTTTAAGAAAAATCTCTTCTAGTAATTGATTTAAGCTGTAGCTCTGAAAGTGCTGTTCTGAGATTATTTCTGATTGTCTTTTTATACTTATCTGTCCTCTTCAATTTGTTATCCAGCATGTCAGACTGTGTCATTTCATGTTTGTGTTAGTTGCCTCTTGGTACATTGTCACGCACAGGATTGTCTGTAGCTGTGCTCCAGTAACCTATACTGGTGCTGGGTTTATTTTTTCTTGATTCTCTAGGCAGTTTTCTGTACTGATCCAAGTTAATCAGACCAGACAGTTTTTATTTCACAGACTACTCCAGAACACAAAATCCTGCTTCAAAAATCCTGCCCAAGTCTTGAGAAGAATGACTGCCAAAACAGAATAATTAATGTGATTAAAGAAATGTGTATCGAAAGGAGAGAGGATGGAGGCTTTTGGTCTGGTTTTCAGGCTCTAAGGGACAGAAAGTGAAAGTCAGGGGTATCTGAAGTAGTGTTTAAAAGTACAGTTTTCAGGCTGCTGGACCAAAACAGGGTGACCTTCACCCATGAACTGTTTGCAGTTTTTCTCTCTTATGCCCTCCCCTATATCCACACTGCTTGCATTAGATAGATGCCCTTTGAAGAAGCCACAACAGGTCTCTTCTGTTACCCAGGGGAAGTGCAGATCGGAAAGACCTGCCCTGAGTTAAAGGTGGGAGATGCAGCAGTGGTATGTGAATATATCTGTACTCTGGAGGAATAGTGGGCCAGCACTTGAATATTCAAAGGCAGTTGAATTTTAGCACCATACTTGAATACTGGGGTGGTTCCAGCAGTACAGAATAAAGCTTTGCTAAACAGTCAAATAAGGAAATGCATGTGAACACAAATCACAGCCTACTTAAAAAAAACTCTTTGTGAAGACAATAAGATACTAATGCACCTCCAGCTTTTGCAGAGGAGACTCTACAGCCTAGACACATTTTGGTATCATAAAATCATCCTGCAATGCAAAGTTTTGCTGAACAGGGAAACTTGTTTGTTTTCTTCCACTGTGTTCCTTCTTCTATAACTCATTCTTACCCATTTAAGGTATTGTGCCTCCATAAACTTGAAAAAGATTGAGAAAGATAAAGTTGTGTTAGGTGATGGGAATATCCTTCATATTACAAAGTTTATTTGTATAGCTGTCAGCTCTTGCTGTCTCTTTTTAATGTTCATGTAACACTTCAGTAGCAGTGCTGGACTGTAGTAAATAGGTACAGATCTCTATATGCAAAACATTTAACTGTTTAATATTGTTACAAGAAGATCATACCAAAATATTTTAACTCTGGGTTTATTTACTGCTCCATGAAAATTAACCAAGCATCAGTGTTCTTCTAATTACCAGCTACCTGATGGACAGTGAAGTTTTAAAAGTTTTTCAGTGTGATGCGATATAGTGCATACAAGAATGTGGAGAGGGGGTGTTACTGCTGCTGTTGAAATAACACATACTTGCCTTTTCCAGGTTTGTATCTGGCTTCCTATGAAAGTGAAAGTCCAGAAAACCAGACAGAAAAAGACAGGTGGAAATCCTTAAGGTAAACACTCTTTGTCAACTCATTTCTCCAAAATTCTGCCCTGATAGTCAAAGCTCGTAAAGTGCTGGTATTTGAAATGTGACCTCTGATGGAGGTCTTTTCCACTTGAGACTAATCTACAGAGCTGAGGCTGCACCAATAAAACCTAATAAAAATCTCAAAGTATCCAACACTTAAACAATACCCTCCCCTTGTGCATTTATACAGTGCTGTACCCATGCAAAAGAGGCCTGCTGCAGATGAAAATTTGCCTCAGTTAGCTGACTCTTCCTACAGTTTCCATCTCTTACAAGAGATGTATAATAGTTTGGTGTGAGAATCTGAACTGAGTGATTTAAAACAAACAAAACCCAAACTTTTCTTTTTTCTTCAGTGTTTTTTCTTTTTTTCATTGTTCTTATGTTTTAAATTTACAGATCCACTATTTTAGGAAAGACTTGAAGATTAAGACATTGCAGTAGGTCAAGGAAAAGAAATCTGCAAACATTTTGCACTACTGATTCCAAAGATGCCTGTTTGGGATTTAGACAATTTCTTTTGTTTGAGTTTTTGGTTGGGTTTTTTTGACTGCCTAACGTGAGGGATGAACTGGATTCATCCATTGAAATCAAGAGAACTGTGTGCACAATGACGCTTTTCTAACTATGAGACAGAGAAGGAGGACAAGCAGACTATTTGTGGCTGTGCCCAAACTGCGTCAGGATCACTGTAACTTTTGCCTCTGAAGGAAAACACAAGAAAATCAGGAGTATCAAGAACTCTGGTACTGCAAAGAAGAATGGAAAAGTATAAAAAAAGTAAAGCAAAAAAATACATAGGATTATTTCAGAAGCAGGTGCTTCAGACAGCAGCTCTTTAAACTCTCTGAGGATTGTAAAATTAAATCAAACACAGACACGGCAGCAATCTGGTTAATTGCTGAATGAAGAAAGAAGAACTTAATCTTAAGTGAGCAGTCCCTCAGCCTTGTTGAACAAAGCACTGACTGCTACAGGTATAAGCTTCCAGTGGATGAAAACTGACATCACTTTCTCATATGTATACATGTACGTCACATATAGACCACATCAGCATGGGACAGTTCTACCAACCCCATGAATTTTTACAGAGAACAATCCGAAGTATGACTGTTGCTTAGTTATTCTGCCTACCACTGTTGTCGCTTTTCTTACTGTGAATCTTGGCAGATCTGAGGAGGGCAGAGAGTGCAGATGGTATTGCTTAAAGACCCCACCACTACATCTAAAGTTGAACTGAAGAGGCAAACGGCTCTGGACTCAACTTACCACTATTTAATGTATGTAATGTATTCCCTAATTTTGTTGATGCTGAGCAGCATCTTTTAGAGGGCTTTATCACACTTAAAGAAGATCCTGCATTACCATTTGAAAAGAATCTATCAGGTTCCAATTAGTACACTACTGTTTATTTTGCAACAGGATACTAAGAGGATGGAGGGGAGGGTTAATTGCTCTGAATTTGAGAACTACATGGTATGCTTTAAAAAGACAAAGGGTTTCAAACTAGAATGAATGCACTAAAGAATTGGTCATTCATGAGCACATAACCATTTTTCTCTTTTTTTACTTTTTAGGATCCTAAACCACATTCACCGTTTCCTTACAGATAATATAAAGTAGGGGCTATGTCTTGTGTTTAAAGCTGTACAATAATCATGGTGCTACTGTAACACTTATATGAAATGATAATGACCTATATGGATATTAGATTCTAAACTAAGCCCTAACAGTAGACTAATTGTTTGTGTGTCGAAGGAATGTTCCTACCTGCCACAGAAAATGCCTAAAAAAGTTTAAATGATACCTAAATGCCACATGGTATTGAACTTTGCAATTTATTAGTGACTTGATGCTGGCCTTTTGAGGTCTTTCTCTGTCTATACCAGAAGGATGTAACCCTTTCTTTGAGATCAGCAATGGTTTGATTTTGATACAGAGTGATTCCAAGTGGCTGTAGTGTTTTGGAAAATTAGGCTAATCACAGAACCTGGCTGTGTTAGCCTATGCATTTAGCCAGAAGTCTGGAACTGTTCCTGCCCTCTGCCAGGCCTCAACAGTTATCCATGCCTCGGTGAGCTGTTGAAATGTGAGGCTCTGGTGAGTTAGGGTTTGAGGGCAGCTCTGACAGCTGAGCTGATAGGGAGCACAGCAGCCTGAGACATGCTCTATGGGATATCCTAAAGGTTTGTAGGGTCTGCAGTGCAGTTCTTATGTTGGGTTATGATCTGTGAAAACCTGAGCAGTCTGGATCATGGCCACTTGGAACCCACTGCTCTTGCTGAGATGAGCAGGACAGTTGCTCCTAGGTTTGCATACATAGGGGCTTGAGGCAGAACTTCACTTCTTTTTGTATAGGTCTGTCAGCACATGAATTCAAGCAGGAGGAGCGTAAAAATGTCACATGTTTACTCAAGCTTTGTATGGAAGAACTGAGTGTAAGGATGGTACAACATCATTCCAGCCAGGGAATAATCACTATTCTGGTGATGCTGTTAATATGCTGTTGGTTAATTTTTGTACATGAGCTGAGAGCCATACAGAGAAATGTATACACAGAGCTGTTCCTTCAAGCAGAACCATTTCCAAAATGATGCCATTAAAAGCCTGTTACATTCCAACCAAATCCAGAGCAATAACCATAAACATATCTACAACAATGCTAATGCTTAAGTGTGTTTGCTAAATGGTCATTTTTTTTCTTAATGTCTGCATCTTTTTAACAGGCACAGTGTGACTTCATAGTGGAAATGTTGTTTTACTTATCTGCAATGCAATATAGGTACACAGGCCCTTTTGTTTAAACCTGCTTTTTAAAATGCAAATCCTCACTCCTTTTCTAATGAGCCAGTAGAGGCTGGTATAGCTGAGATTATAACACACTCAAGATAAATCAAAATGTGATTTCTCATGATAATACTTAATAGTCTTGGGCACCTTCCATGAATTCAGGCAATTTTGAAAGTATGAGTTAAATTAGATCACATAAAGTTTATCACTGTTGCAAACTAAACCGCTTTTATAGTTCAAAACTTTCAAACCTCAGTGCTTAAAAATGGAAGCATAAAGGTTAGATTTAGGTAGGTATTAAGGGCTTAGTGGGACTTTCAGAAGCACCAAATTATCTTTAAGCCTTTATGTAGTCACACATTTTAAAAGGTCTTTTTTCAGAGGTGCTAAACATCCTTTTCTCTTGGTGAATACTGAGACTATTATTCCTTCATAGAGGTACGTGGCATATTGATCTCCAGAGATGCTGGCTGCTCTTTGCAAAATGACTTGGAGATTAGTACACAGCACCTTAAAATGAGAAGACGGCACCTTTAAAAAACAGGCGTTAGGAATCCTGGCTTCTCATCACATAAATTCATGGCTAAAATCCCATTGATTTAAATAGAAACAGTGTAAAACCTGAAGTTATAGCTGTCAGTTGCATTTGTAATTCATTTTTGGCCTAACTAGTGTGTACAGCTCCAGATAGGAGAGTGGTCAGAGCCTTCCTTCACCAACAGGTTCTGCAAAGCACGAGTACAGCTGAAGACGAAGGATGACAATTTGGGGATTAGATTTCTTTCAAAAATGCATTAACATTACATGAAAATGAGAAAAAGCACCTCCAGTAATTAATGTTTTCTCACTACAAACATGTCAAGAGCTCCTACCGTGCTGAAAAGAAAGCGGTATCACTTAACACCAAGCACTGAGCCATGGTAAGGCATGCAGTCATTAGACTAACATCTGGACAAGTTACTACTAGTCATGTGGCTTTCTAATTCTGCTTTTTTCAGCAGATTAGCCTCCCTGGCAGCTGCTTGAACTGGATGCTACACAGAGAACAGAGTAAAACTAGAGCTATAGGTCCGTAGTGTTAGTATCAAAACCCTAAGCTAGTATGTGAAGATATGATATAGAGTCCTTCAGAAGCATTAACTTATCTTCTGTGTATACAGCAATATTTTAAAAGACCTAAATACATGAAATCACTTCTGCACCTCCTCTAGTGTAATCAGAGTGGTGGCAGAAGTTCTATTTTTTCATTTCTTTTATCTTGCCCCATTCTACAATGTTGGGGCTAGATAAAAAGCCCAGTGAAAAACAAGGAGGGAATTGTGTGCCTTCAGCTGGTGTTGATGTCAGTAGATGAACTTGCTCAATGCCTCTCAAAAGACACTTAATCATGTAATCTTGCCCTCAATTTCACATCAGCATCAATCACGTTAGCTAATTAAAGGTTGGATGGATGTAGGTCTGCTGGGCTGAATGTTGATGGCAAAAAAACCTCTCCAAATGAGTCTAGCACACCAGAACCCTGTGTGCCAGAGTACACTGAGTTTAGCATATCGTTATTCCTCGTTATGCAGTTAATGCAATCCTGTTACACAGTGGCTGGAAACTCCCCATGTGGGTAGAGGACATAGAGATATGGAAGCACACTGTGATCCCAGCCACTGAGGAGACAGCACTTCAGTGAAGTGTGGACATAGCTGCTAAAGCACTTCAGAAAAGAAACAGTGTAAGCCTAGAGATATCTTTATCATCTTGAAAATATTTTATTATGTAGTCAGTGGTGATAATCACTCACTTAAAATCAAGCCAGTCCTTACTGATAGCTTGGTTACTTTGTCATGTTTTATTGCAATAGTTTATGCACCTTTTATTAAAGCACATGAGCACTGGTTTGCACATGACTGTAAACCCAGTTTAGAACAGAGCTCAGATTACTATGTTATTGATGCTATCAAAAAGAAGTCATGTTAGTAGAAAAGATACATATCAGTGTAGAAATGTTACACAGTTAACAGGATCTGGCCTAACAAGGACCGTGTTCATAGAATGAGACTGATGCACAGTAACGTGCCAGAGGAAAAACTCAAATTGATTTTGATGGGCTCTGGAGCAGTTCTGCAATTATAAACTATAATAGTTTTACGTTGCTCATAGGAATTAAATTGCATTGACAGCTGGTATAGCCCCTGGCCTTTCTTTTGAGCCAGGTGCAACTCCGAGGTAGGCAGGTTGCACTTTATAGGGTGGAAATCCAGCTGTAGGAAAAGTTTTGACATTGCTGAAGTTACAGCAGCAAATTCAAGGACTAAACTGATCCAGTGAATTAATGTCTGAAAGCAAAATTTTACTTTCTGGCTTTAAGAACCCTTTTTTCTTTTTAGACTGGTAGAAATTAGCCTTACTGTCTCAGGTGTCTCTTTCATTGGAAATTTAACCCCCTTTTATTGTGAACCAATTATTTCCATTGTTGTAATTGCAGAATGGGATTAGGGAGTAGTGACAAAGAAACAGGGAAAAGCCCCTTTGTCACTGCTCAGAGGCTCAGTTGTGAGCCAAAGACTTTTGTCCTCTTCAACATTATCTGTTGAGTGAAATTACCTCAGTAGTTGGTGTGGGGCATTATTGACCTGTAGCTGGGGAACAGCACACACCTATCTGGTGTCCGTATGGCGGCACATACACTTAACAGAGGAATGCAGAGGTGATCAGATGATCCTGTACAAAGCTGACATGCAAATTTAAATCTGAGCCTGCACTCTAAGGTTTCTGGTGCTGGGGCACATGCGTTTTGAAAGGTAAGTTCTTGGAAGTTCAGCTGGGTCTAAGCTTACTGTCACAAGAAAAGTTTTTTGAACTGAAAGAAGTTCCCCTAGAGCACTTGAAACAGTGAAGAATTTGTTACTTAGTTAACAGATTTTAAGATCTAAGCAACATGGAAAACTAAGTACTTTTCAAAATTATGAGAAATACCTTGATGGTTGTTAACTTTAATATTTCACAGCCTGGCAGCAGAGTCACATCATAGAATCATAGAATGTGTTGGGTTGGAAGGGACCTTTAAATAAGACATCTGTGCACACCTCCTATTAATATCAGTGGCAGCTGGGCAGGCTAAGGCAGGAGGGAACATAGTGAAGTTCTGATGCAGAAAGCTGTACCAGTACTTTTGGTTTAATGTTGGGTATGTCAGAAAGCAGGCACACTGCTTTAGAGTGTCCCCCTTTCCCTGCAGCCACTGTTAGCTGCTCTGTGGAGCAGCTGAACTCGGAGCTGAGCAGAAGAGGCAGCAAACAAGTTACAGCTTTTTGATGGAACAGAGTTGGAAGTTAATCTGTTTTGTATTAATTTATTTTACAATTCTTGTTGCATATTTTCAGATAGGAAAAAAAAATACTAAATACATGAAGCTAATCCCCATACATGGCATTACATCCTGCACTTTCATATTAAGCCAAGTGTAGATGGGAAGCTAACAGCTTGTGTGGGTGGTATTTCTTACACTGCATGGGTGCAAGAAACTCGGGCTATAACCTCAGACACAGCAAAAAGCTAAGTATGAGTAACCCCTGTCTAGATCCCCTGCCTTGCGCTGTAGCTAGATGCAGACTAACGCTGTAAATTCTGCGTGGCTTTGTGCACTCTTCCCTGGATGCCTTTATCCCCACAGAAGCTGTATTTTGCTCCATAAACAGCTCTTGGTAAATGCCACAGGAACATTGTTCTAGTCCTCTGCCATAAAAGAGATGCTCTAGAGCTGTCAGAATAGGGGTCCTTCTCCCTTCATCCCTGTGGCCCTCAAACTGCCAGCCCTGACTAATACTGCAGTACAGCAATGTTCCCAAGCCTTCTTAAATGCAGAAGACTTAGAGTTCAGAGCTCACGAGTCGTAGAAGTTAAATATCTGTTCAGAAAGCGTCCTTCTAAAATGTGCAAAGTTCATTTAATGGACTTTTGACCAGAGAATTCCATAGTCCAGCCACCTTTCAGAGAAATGTGACTTCCTTGGAGAACTGTTACTGGTCAATACTACATCACTGCTTTCGTTATTTTAATTAGGCTTCTGAAATTCCAGTCTCTTTGAAACAACCAAACATATGATAGTTTATTGTAGTTGGCCCTATTCTGTGTAAACAGAGTTGAGAAAATGAGAGCTGTAGTCTTGCCGGTTGACATCATAAGTATTTCCATGGCAGCCCAAGCTGGGTTATCATTTGCAGTATGTCCTCACCTTGAACTAGAAAAAACTGTTCTGATAGAGTCCTCCTAATTATTAAAAGTTGGGGAAAGATGCACACACAGAGCTATTCGAGTGTTTCAAGTACTTCCCATAGGGTTCTGTATGTAAAAGGACTGTTGCTATTAGACAATACAGATGGAAAATAGATTATCTTCTGGGTTTCAGAATGCTTAACTAGTGTTCATCAGCTTACAAAGATGAAAAATCAAATTTTAAGGTTTCTTTTCACTTTTAGTGACAGTACCAGCTGTCTTAAACCTAAACTCCAAGAACATACTATTCTAAAACATTTAGTCACAGACCTAAAAGCACAGGGTTAAAAAGAGTAAGCAGCACTGTCCTTATTTTCAGATTGAGAAGCTCAAAGGTTGATGTCCAGGGTCACCTGGGAAACACATCCTTTCAAAAAGTCACCCCATAAAGATATAAAAATAAATTAGTTTTATGTTTCCTCCAGTGTAACTCCTTTTAAACTGTGCTTAGAAAAATGGGAACTAAATTATCATTTTAGTGTTTAACAACTATCAAGCTAGGAAATTAATATGGATTAAAAGACTGGTATATACTGAACATGTGAGTGATAGTAATGAGGATCTGTGCTTTTTTCTGTATCTTCTTTAAATTAAGTGATTTCATGTTATAATTAGCATTTTGGGTCAAATTGAAATCCCTCTACCATCCATAATACTCAAACCATGTAGCTTTGTTAGAAGTCCTCAGAACAGGTATTGACACTTTATTAATTACACAGGCAGGAAACAGTAAAGTTACTTGAAAGTGGCTGTTATGATTTAGTGACTGTACATAGATCTTGCAAAATGTTAATGGTAATATGCATACTGTACCCCACATAAACACTGCAAGAATAGCATGGTCATTGTTACGCTTTATAGCTGTTGTGGAAAATGTCTTAACCTGCATTCATGATTATAGTGCCCATCCTATTCCCATGCCTTTTTATACAGTTGTGGTAAGATTGTTATGAAATCCTTTTGTCATGTTCGAGCTAACTTACCTATGTATAGAATTTATATATTAAACCCCTCCCCCCCCTAATTTATACTGTGTTTTAACAGTTTGCCTGAACTGTCTATGGTTTCTAAATTTTGTAATGTGAGTGTCAAATAAGAATAATAATTAAAAAAAACCAACCCTCAGCTGTGTGGATTTTGTTCTTCAGTTTTATTTGTAGTAGAGACTTCATCAACTACAACTTGACAGAATAGGCTGTAAAGGCATCTGGGATGCTTTGGAAAACCAAAGATACAAAGATGTCCCCAACTGCATGGCAATGCATGAGTATGTGCCTAGGCACAACAGTGCCTGTGGTTTCTGCTCTTCCTCCTGTTTCCACTTTACTGCTTCTCTTTTAATCCCCACAAGTTCCAAACATTGCCCTGTACTGCACACTGCAAGGAAAAAGACAAATTCCCTTAGTTCCCATAATGAATTTTTTTCCCAAATAAGCCATAGACTCGGAACTTCTTCCTAATGAGAGGAAAAGGCTGTGACTGTGCCCGAGTGTTTTCAGTCTGTTCCCATAAAGCTCCATGGCACAACTGATGTTTACGTGTGTTCTTTTGCTATTTGTATTGCAGTAAACCAAGAGCTTCTACTGCGATGAGGAACCCATTTCAGTCAACATGCACATCCCTGTTTCAAGTAGCTTAAAATTATTTAAAATTAAGCAGAAACTCAGAGGTGAAACTCATAGGTGTAAGTAGGGGGAGTTTCCTTGATGTAACCTCAGGCACCTGCACAAACTGAGTGTGTTGTTTCTATTGAACACAGCCTAGTTCTACCTGCTATTACCAGGTGAGGATTTCTGCTCGATGTGAAGTGTGACCTGCTACCACCTGTCTCAGCACAGCGTTTCTACAGCTGGATGATCACACTGTATATTACCAAAGTAAAAACCAGTCTAAATCAGGGAGAAAACATCTTGCTGGAGTGGCAATCTCCCAGCTGTTTAAGCAGGGGGTTTTGATTACCCTTAATACCTGCTGAGGGCAGGGTAGGCCATTCCAATCCGCTACTGGCCCCAGCTCAGAGAACCAGCATCTTACTGGGTCCCAACTTTCCACCAATGCGTGTGTGAATGGATGCAAGTGTCCACGCTCACACAAGGCTTCAGGGTCACTGCTCTTCTAAGAAACATTCTAACAACTCATTAACAAGGAAAATCTGTCTCTGAGTCATAACTGTATCTTGTTCTTTTTGACATGGCTGAATATTTGCATTTTCCTATTCCACTGCATAATCCGGAGGGAAAAAAAACCCCACATCTATTTTAAAATTATCCTTTGCAAATTTAAACTCTCATGGGGTGGAAATAACACAGTCACTGGGTTCTTCTCTCTTTGCCTTCCTACTGATCTACCCATCCAGGCTCTAACTAGCATTTTGAATTTACATATGCCACAACAATCTGGGACACCGGCTCCCTTGATCAGTAGTTGTAGTTTGTGAAATGAATGATGTAATTTTTCTGATAAATCTTAGAAATGTTCCTGGTGGTTTTTCCATTCCCATTCAGTTCAGCCCCCATAAACAGACAGTCTTGCCATTACTCTGTCCCTGAGCTCCCAAGCAAAGCTACAGCTGGTACCGCAACTGAGGTGACCTACGAAATTCTCTCCATCAGTATAAAAGACAAACCATGAAACTGCAGAAATCCATAAACAACTAAAGGCAAAGCACAACTACTCTCCAATGATTCTCTGACACTAACTAGAGAGAGGAAAACCAAACCAAATACATCTTTAATTAAAGAGAAAGCAAAGCACAGTACTGGAAGTACTGAAAGCCAAGAATTTTTCTCTCTGCTGCTGAGTCTTTCTGAGGCTTTGGGCAAGGCAGGCAATCCCTGCTTTAAATTTTGTAACTGAACAATGAGAAAAAATACAGAGACTTACATCTCCTGAATAGCTGCTGTGAGGATGGATCACCTACTGTTGTAAAGCATTTGAAAAAGAGACCATACAGAATCGCATTTTGAAGCAAATATTTTGAATGCAGCTTTTCATACATGAGCTAATGTGCCCCACCAGGATAATTACGCTGAATTGTAACGTATTCTGCTGTACAATGCAATCTAAAACATGGTTGCTTTGTGTGTTGCTCCTTCCTCCACTCGTGCATACATCTGGTGTTGTAAAGTCTAATTAAACAAGGAAATACCTCATATAAACAATAGTAAATACCATTAAGGGTTGACAACAGAAGTAGCTGTAACTACACTCAAATGAGTTTCCGTCACAGTTTTGTAAAGGCCAAATTTCTCTGATGTGATTCCTCTCCATTAGATTATTCCCATCTTAAAAATGGCTATTTCTAAAGTGGCTGTTGCTTTGTTCACGCTACATAACCCGGCCACAGCCAGTGAGTATCTCCTGAATTTTTATCCTTCCCTCAGACACCACTTAAATTCCACCTGACAACTGCTGGGTCTCCACTGCCACCTCCTGAACAGGAAGGAAAATGAACTGCTTTCAATGCTGCTTTTTCTTTGGGTGTCTGCAGAGGTAATTTTAAAGAGCACTTTGTTCGACATGGAGTGCAGTATCTGAAATGGCATTGCGATCTGCCTATAGAGGCTGCTTTTTATTAAATCTATCATAAAGCTTTTACTTCAAGAGGAAAATTTCTTTATGTATATTTGATGTGAAAGTGGTACAACCTTTGTATACAACTTTTCTGCAATAAGGTTCAAAATGAGAAACTAATTATTAACTTCTGATAGATTTGTTGCTCTTTCAACTGTCAGCCAAAACCCTCTGACTAAAATTAAGCGTTTTTGCTGGCTGCCCTTCACTGCATTTCCCTATGAACAATAGTTCTTTTCATCCCTTGTATTTCAGGCTGAAGATCCTTCTTTTTGACAGAAGAGAACTGAAATGCCCTAGAACCAAAATTTTCTGCTTCTAGGTACAGTCAGTTCTGATGGCCTCTTCAGCGTTAGCTTGTTCTGTGCCATTAAATGGGACTTCCCCAAATTGCTGCTGAGCTGGCCTGTCATCTATATATATGGGAAGATAAAAATAGCAAAGGTAAGACCTAGTAAAACCCAGAAGAGGCAGTGAGGCAAGGAAGGCAGATAACGTGATCCTGTCATATCCCATCTCCTCTGCCTTACCAGGGATACCAGCCACTGGTTTGTTGCCTTTCAGCAAGAAACTTTCCATAAAATCCAGATACCTCTCCTAGACATTCCTCTTGGAGTAAGAAACCAGTGAGAAACTGTAATTACTGGTCCAGTTGGCCAGTGAAAGTCAATGTATATTTTCTGCATGTTCACATGTGTACGTTCCCTCTCTGCATATACAATTTTGCCTGTATCTTTTTTCTGCTGCATGCAGTCCACAATAATTCCTCAGGCAGGGGTTTTATCAATGAATGTTGGGAAAAATTTTAACACTCTGCAGATGTCATTACTAGTTTTATAAATAATACCCAATCATTTACACACTAAATGAGAAACAGTAAACCTCTGTCACCAAAGCCATACTTGGCATTGACAGATTTGATATACGACAAGGACTATGAAGAAAAAGGTTTCTCTAAAACCACGTGGCAACAAACAGCTGTCAATGCTCCATACTTTAGTTTCTCTTCTTAAAACTAAACCAAGAGAAACAGGAATTTCACTCATATAAACCACATTTAAATGCTTACGTTCACTGGCAAGCAAATTTTAAATGCACAAAACCAAATGCATGTCTTGATTTTACTACTATTTGCTGCTAATACTTTGGGGGCTGACACTAAAAAGACTTGGTCAATAAAAAGGACACTACACCTTACATTTTCTGGGTTTTGCTTCAGTTGCAAACTTTCTTTAGCCTTCAGAGAGCTGTCATCTTCCCCAGATAAAAGACTGTGAGTTAATAAACTCAAAGCTTGTATTTCAGCCCCCCATTTGCCTTGTTTTGGCTTTGCTTTTCCTTCAATCTTTTTGGGGTATATTGAATTCTCTGAATGACTGCTAGAGGAGTGGGCAGTATTTTTCCACTGTACAGCGCTACATCAGTTTGGACCTGTGAAGTTTTGCTTTCCTCAGAGCAAGCAGGCCTTTCTGTCTGCCGGCCGCACATGACTAAGCTCCACACCACGTTCGCATGGGCATCGCATGAGTCGGGAACTGCATGCAGCCTTCCTCAGGGTCTGGTTCTGCAGGGAGCCCCAGTGCTGCTGGTGTCTCCCAGGGTTGGAAACATCCATTTGCTTCCGCCCAGCAATGCACATAACTCTGTTTTCAGTCCCAAAGGAAGGCGCAGTTGTATCTGTTGGGCTAGGGCAGACGATCAGGTTTACGAGGTGCGTGCTGCACAGCCTGTTAGCATCACGCAGGAAGGGCCACACCAGCACACTCCCTGCAACCCACTCTTAAGTTAGGCATGAAGCCAGGCCTGACACTGGAGTCAACCCGGCCACTGAGCTGCTCAAATACAACGGTTGAACGGTTGGTGGGTTCGTTATGAGCAGTGTCACTTCTGGACTGCTCCACCTGTTCGACAAGGCAAAACTCAGGACTAGGGGAATGCGGCCCTGCAGCAAGGTGGGAGCCTCTGGACGCGGGCTTGCTGCATGAATCCCTGCGTGAATTCAGGCCCGCAACCCCGCACAGCCTCAGCTCCTTGGAGGCGCTCCCTGCAAGGGGGGGCGGAGAACGCCCGAGCCTCCCATCGAGCCGCCATGGCGGCTGCGGCGCCTCACCGACGGGGAGGGGCTTCTCTTCCGGGTCTGGCTCCGCTCCTCCTCCCACCTCCGCTAGGGGGCGGTCTTTGCCTCGCGCCTGCTCGTTGCGCTGTGCGTCTGACGTCAGGCCGCACAGTAGCCGCGAGAGCGAGTGAGGGAGGAGGAAGCAGTTTCTCGGCGCTCGGTCGTGGCCGCCATTTTGTTTGTGTGCGCAGGGCGGACTCGGGGCTCGCTCGCCTTTTTTTTTACCTGTAAGTGGTGGAGGCGGTATTCTTTCTCGGGAAATTATTACTTTTTTTCCTCTCGCCCTTTTGTAGCTTAAGGGCTGAAGCAGCGGGGAAGCGGAACGGGGTGGTGAGGGGGGGCTGAGCCCCTTGCCTACGCGGCCTGGGAAGCAGGGCGAGCGTGAAGCCCTGCGTGAGGGTTTGATTTAGGGGATATTAAGGCGGGAGGAGGGATCCTTGGTACGAACCCTCCTCGTGAGGGTCTCCTGTGGCGGAGAGGCCGTCTGCGGTGCGTGTGGGGGCTGGGGCGGGCAGAGCTGGGGCCTCGTGCGCGGGGGTTACTTAAGGGGGGGGGTGGCCGCGCAGTGCGGCTTCAGCCCGGCTGCCACGGAGGTATCTGGCGTCTGCCCAGAGGGCAATAGAGGCGAACCCTTCCTCACAAGGCTTCAGGGGCCTCGCGAGGGAAGACGGGCGTGGAAGGTGGACTTCGTGGCCGTGGGTTGGGGTAGTGGGTGTCTTCTCTAAGGACTTGATCCTTCGTGTCCCTACCCTAGACGCTCAGATTGCCCCGGCCCCAGGGACTTTGGTCATCTGAAAGGAATAAGCCTTTGACCTCCGATCCATAGAGCCTGCCAAGTTTTTGAGGAGAGACATTTAGAAATCGCTGTGTAGGCAGCTTAAGGGGAGGACGTTTGTGACCTTCCTGAGGCGCTTTATATACGGATCTCATAAAAAAAATCCACGGCTCCTATTTTACCGGATTCACAAAATTGTAGGGATTGGAAGGGACCTTCAGAGATCATCGAGTCCAACCCCCCGCCCCCGCCAAAGCAGATTCCCTAGAAAACCTGGCAAAATGTGGGAATGAGAACGGCCTGTGGTATGGATTAGGACCACATGCTGTATAGGAATGCATATGTTCGTGTCAGCTGTCAGTATTACATAAGTGAAGCGCTCTGGTGCGTAAACGTAGAGGGAGTGCATAATAGTAAAAAAGTCTTAACGCAGTTCTTGCTGTAAAATGGGTTGTGGCGACTTTGGGTCCTGCACAGGCCGTTTCTAACAGTTTCTTCCTCATTTGCATTTACTTGATTCGTTATGGGGCAGAACTTGCAACCTCCATCTTAATTCAAATAATTCTGTGTGCATTTGACTGTAACGAAACAGCAGTTAATCTTCACCTAAATCTTTTCTCCAGTGTCTGGTGTCAGATGTCCATCCTTTTGCCCCTATGCTTCCCTGCCCCCCTTGCCCTCCCCCCCTCCTCCTCCAAGACACTTCAGTGGTGATTTTATTTAGGTATTTGACCACTATATAGAATTATTGCAGCCTGCCAAATGGAAGGGGAAAAGACAATCATAAGTAAAACCTTCTATTTACCTATAACTGAGTGTGTGTAACTCTTCATCTCACAAGTAGAATAACAAACCTGAGTGTGTTTCATAATTTGAGTTATGTGGGTTAAAAATAGAAGAAAATGGCTGTGGAGCTGGGTAAGAAGAGAAGAAATTCAGGCATGTAAATGAAGCACTAATCAGTTATAATTTTGTATTGATCCTTCAGGCATTTTTGTTTGTCATTTGATACATTAGTATTTTTATTTCTTACTAATGTGTCATAAGTAAATTAACATTTTTGCAAGATGTAGATCATGACTGATTCAGAGGATATACTAATGACTTATTTTTTAATAGTCTGTCACTATGTTTGCAATGTATTCGTATTTTAAAACCAGATTTTTGTAAAAAAAAAATGGTGCAGGTGTTTTGGGTTTTTTTTTAACTACCATCTTGTTCCAAATATTACAAAAGTAGCAGAAAACCCCATTTTCAGAAGAGACTTGGCATTTACATGCTCTAAAAGTTTCTTAACGCCTCCAGTTGGTGCAGAGACAGCCAACATTGTTCTGTGTCAATTAACAGTCATTTGTGTGTGTGTGTGCACTATCTTTGTTACTGAACTACTTTTTTTACTGTTACTGCTTACTATGGAAACTTCTTGTCCTGTGTGAGAAGAGTATATTTTTTTATACTTTAATTCTACAGCTGTGCCTTACTTTTTTTGTTTTTTCTTTCCAGTTGTGCATGTACCTGTTTGAACACAGAATTCCTGCATATAACATCCAGCAACAGAAGCTGGTGGGTTTTCTTTGGTGAATCAGATGAAATTTAAAACACACATAGACTTCTATGTTTACAGGGTTCAAACATTATGTCTTGGCTCATAGACTACAGAGTTACATGTTAATACATCAGAGTTCACTGTGATTATTGCTAAAACTTTTTAAAAGTGTCTTTAACGGTGATTTATAGGTAGGTTTGTGAGAGAAGTTTTCAAAATGATTGAGCATACTTGGCTTTCGTGTAGTAACTTCTGTACAATACAGGATGAAGAGCAAAGTACAGGTTTTGTGAGAGAGGATGTTTCAAGATTAAGGTCTCAACAGAAGACTGTAAGGAAATGATTCTGTTTTGTCACTTGAGCATTTAAAACAGGCTTTAATGACATACTTGAAGCAATTAACTGAAGATGAGTTGGCCTATTTAATCTTGATTTGTGTTTCATAACAGTGTTCCAGTGTTAGGATGAGAAAGCTGTCTGCTCTCCCAAAGCAAAATAATGCATTAGGGAAGCTGAGGAAAAGCAATTACTTGAGGAGATGTTCTTTCTAGTTTGGTCATATTTCATGTAACTATAGTAGTTGATTCCTGTCTACCAATATCGGTGCAATGCTGTTGTCTTTTATGTGGTTTTGTTGACTTCTTTTTTCAGTGGCAGATGCGGCATTCAAAACAGTCTCACTGTCCTGAATGGGACGACAGAAAGAGCTGGGATCAGAGAAAGCACAGCAGCAGCCGTAAACGCAGGAAAAGGTCCCACAGCAGTGGACAAGAAAGCAAGCACTATAAACCAAATCACATTTCAGAAAGGTACAAGGCTCTGAATTGAGTAGCACTAATGTTTTTTACTGCGTCTAAAATAAATATGTTTTTAGGGTAACAGTCTTTGAGTCCCTGGAGTTGGCAATTCCAAACAATTGGCACGCTTAAGACAAGCGTATAGGTCACTGGTTTTATTAACACAGTAGCTGAACCATTAAATTCAGAACCATGACATTCTTTTATTTAAGAAGTGAATGTTACAAGATTTTTTAATTGTTGACAGTCAAATACTGGTATTGAATACATTCAGTGTTAAATTTCAAGTAAAAATTATGTATTTTCATTTACTAAATGTGAACAAAAGGAAGAGGAGGTTTGTTTAATGATACAATACAATGGTAAGTAGGAGTTTTTCATACTAATTTTGGGTGGTTTGCTCTTTCTCCCACACTGCTTTCACTGGAAGGATGTGTTTTGTTTTTTATCTTGAGAAGATTCCATGGAATTCTTTCAGAGCACATACTCATGTTTATAAAATGCTGGAAGGTGTAGGTGTACAGCAATATGGGGGCTCTTTGCCTCAGCAGCTTTCTTAGAGGATTTTTTTCTGTGCAAAAGTTTCTTGATCCAGATACTCTGAGGTTTTTAATGTTTAATGCAGAGCACTAAGAACAATGCTACTTCTCTCAGTCTCCAGGTTTTATTAATGCTTTGAAAGCATAAAAGGAGATTATTGCTGTATAGAGAGTGTTTTATCCTGTGACTTTATGGATTGTAATTGAGTTGAGCAGTATATTTTAGGAAGCATTTCTCATTTTTGAGTCTTGAGTTTCTTATCTACTGTGCAGACTGTGGATGGATTATATATTGTTCATGCGGATGGCTGCTATGTATTTGAGACTGACAATGTTACTAGATTCCTAATAAAGTAATATCAAAAGCTCCACCATTTCTGGGGAGGTTTGTGTAAAGACAAATACTGTGTAACTGTAACTCAGTTCAAGTCACTTATCTTGTTGGAACCTCAAGTTTTGAAGTGGAGAACATTCACTTAAAATATATTTTCAGTCATTATTTGGACGATAGAGCCATAAATGAAAGAGACCATCATGACCGGAGATATGTTGAGGAATACAGAAATGACTTCTGTGAAGTGTATGACCACAGGCATTATCACAGAGACTATGAAAAGAGTCACCACCATCACTATAGCAAATCCTCTGGTCGGAGCAGGAAAAGTAGTCATAAAAGGAAGCATAAGAGACATCATTGCTCCAGTCACCAATCGCATTCGGTATGAGTAATTTTTAACTTTATTATTAATGAATTAAGTGAGTGCTAGAACTTCAATTCCTGAACACAGTACTTTAAGAAATGTTACATTATTTAAAAAGGATTTGTAGTTGAGTCTGTTAGTAAGCATATGAGTATGTTCTTAGTTGAGTTTTCTGGTTCAGACTGTTGGGTGGGGGTGGCTTTATCATCAGTACTAGTTATACACTGGGAATGCAGGTGGCCAGTAGTAGAGATCACTGGGAATAATCTGGAAAATGTTATCTTGACATTGAAAACAGGTAACTCGTATTTCAAAGTACAGTTAACACTTTCTAGTTTTACAGAATAGTGAACTATGTTTTTTCAGGTAGACTGTGAGATGCTATCCATCCTGTTAATAAAAGTAATTGAAGTGACATGCTTTTTTAATGTAAGCTTAATTGGAAATACAAAGCATGCATGCCTGGTAAAAATTGATAAGAAGAAGTTCTACAGTTCCACACCTGATTCCAGAAAACTTTGATAAGCCCTGTGCCTGGCTAATGGCAGCTAATGCCTTCTTGAAGATGGCATAAGTTTGCTGCTTGCCGCCTTTGAAGGCCTGCTCTCTGAATTGGCATGATGCCCACTGATACATCTTTAGCTCCAGGTGTTTTATGTTATGTTTCTGCAGTAGAAACAGCCAGTTGTATTAGATTATACAATGCAAGGGCTTCAGAGTAATTTTTCTTCTCCCTAAACATGAGGGAAGTAAAATTACTTGGTATGTGTTTTAGATTAGATTACATGAAGTGTATGCTTTAAAAATAGAAACATTTCACCTGACTGTAAGCTTAGATATGTAAATAAATACTGTGTTTTGCTGTTTGCTAGCAAAGTATTAGAAATAGTGATGTTGCTTTCTTAATCTGTCTTCAGTTAAACCACTGTTTGAGAAACAAAATTGTGTTGTTTTTTCTGTTGCTTTATCACTTTAAGTATTTATCTGAAAATCTGTTCCTTGCCATGTTTTTCTTCTGTAACATAAACTGTGCCCTGTGAATTTCTGGGGACTGAATTTGAAATTGCTCCTGCCAACTGTTCGTGGCCTGGTGTGTAACTGAATGCCTGAATATCTCCCCGCTGAATGAATTGCGTATTCTGCCCTGAATTCACTCTGATATATTGATTGGCTGGACGATCTTGGTGCCGTTCCAGAAGAGTCTTCGAAGGAAAAGATCCAGGAGTGTAGAGGATGATGAGGAGGGTCACCTGATCTGTGAAAGTGGAGACGTTCTAAGAGCAAGATGTATAGAACATTTTTCAACACTTTTTAAAAACTTTTCAGCAAAAAATCTGTTTAGAATAGTATGTCAGAGGAGGGGGGCTAAAGAAATCTTCATTGCTCTTTTTGTTCTGTTTTTTTTGTGCTTTTTTGTTCTTTTGCATATCTTCTTTTCTGTAGAATTTAAATACTGTGTTCAAAAGTTCCAATTAGTAAATGAATTTGAATCTTGAGATTAGAACAAGGGATAGTTTTTTAGCTAACTGTTTTCATGACACCTGTCCAATAAAATAATGCATTCAGATGCTGAGATTTAAAGTAATTATGCTTTTGTAATGACACATTTTTAAATCTACATTAATAATATGCATTCATCTTTAAGTAGTTATAGAATTCTAACTCATGTTTGTTCTTTTTAGATGAAATTGTTGCGACTTTAGGAGAAGGAGCTTTTGGAAAAGTAGTGGAGTGCATAGATCATGATATGTAAGTGTCAGTTATTTTTATAAATGGATCAAATGACAGAAGACACTAATCTCAGAAATCAAAGTTCAGGGAGGCTTCTTTAAAAGAAACTCTTAATTCAAATAAAGTGGACTGTATTTAAGAAAAAAAATACACTGTTTCTGAGAGCTACCTTGTAAACCTGTTTCTACTTGAAGATTTTTAAGGTTATTCAGGCAATATCATTCAGTCTCTGATTGTTTTTAAGGTTCAGTCATCTCTTCCAACATTAGAAATTCTTCTTTTGGGTGTGTAAAGAGTATAAAAATTGATTTGGGAGACAGAAGTTCAGAAGATAGTGCAGTGAGATGCTAACAAAGTACTTCGGGTTTTTTGTGAAAGCAACTGTTAGGAATTGGGTGAGAGAGAAATTTCTTTCCTCAGTCTCCACAGTAAGAATTGCCTTTTGAACTTAAGTCTGTTCAGGAGCTGGAGATTGTGTTGCAAGGGGAGACTGCATTCTTATCATTAGAATCTTCAGTAGAAAATTCAACTTTGGTGAATGTGATGGAATGAACTATGTGTATTTGTTCCATTGAAGTAGTAGCCTTCCAGTTTGAATGTTAGACTGAGGGCAGGTCAGTTTTCACTGGTACAAAATCATGGGATTCTCCTGATGCCATAGGAGTGCTGGAAAAAAGACGAGTTGTGCAAGTTGCAGGAAAATTAACATTTTTTTCAGTACTTTCCTCAAATGAAAACTTTGCCAATTTATTTTTAATCATCTTGCAGGTTTTTTCTTGATGCTTATTCTATTTATAGATTCATTATTTGTTACATGATGCAATAAGACAGAAGTAGTTCCTTTAGCATCTACTATCGAGTATTTGACAAAGGAATGATTCATGCTATATTTGTTTGTAAGAAACAGTTCTAGTTAAGTTCAGCGTGCTTTTGCCAAATTCCCCTAATCCAACTCATAATTCTTTGAGCTTTAATGTTCCTGGGTTTCTTTTATTAAAAGCTTTGGGATTGTAGGTATTAACAGTAATTGATTCAGTTAGTGATGTTCTACTTTCTTTTAAAGGAGAGGAATGCATGTAGCAGTTAAAATTGTGAAAAATGTTGGTAGATACCGGGAAGCAGCCCGTTCAGAAATACAGGTGCTGGAACACTTAAACACAATGGATCCAAGCAGCACTTTGTAAGTATAAAATTCAAATAGTCAGCATACTAAGGATCTGCAGAAGATAATTATTCAATAAATTGATTTTTCCTTTGTTTCTATTTTATTTTTTAAGCCGCTGTGTCCAGATGCTGGAATGGTTTGATCATCATGGCCATGTTTGCATTGTTTTTGAGCTGCTGGGACTTAGTACATATGACTTCATTAAGGAAAACAGCTTTTTGCCATTTCATATTAATGACATTAGAAACATGGCTTATCAAATTTGCCAGTCTATAAACTGTGAGTAAATCTCCATAGTTTTACCAAATACAGTTTTTTTGAGTGTTGTGGGTTTTTTGTTGTGTGGTGGTTGTGTTTTGGTTTTCCTGCTGGGAAATGAATGTATTTATTATGGAATCTTGTTCTTTTTCTTTCCTTGTAGTTTTGCACCATAATAAACTAACTCATACAGATTTAAAGCCTGAAAATATCTTGTTCGTGGAGTCTGATTACATAGTGAAGTACAATGCCAAAATGGTAAGTTTGTTCTTTGTTTCTCCCAACTAAAACCAGGCTACTTCTACCTGTCTTCATTGGAGCTTTTCTTTAAAAAAAAAAAAGTATGTGTGGAAAGATAAAGTTAGTTATTTCTTCTAACTCTTAGGACCTCTTTCATGCTTCTTGAGGTTTTTTCGTCAATTCCTAGTTATTTCCACTTTAATGAAGTTCTGTCATTCATAGTTAGCATTGTGTTAATGGCCCTGAGTTTAGCCAGGTTTTTGTGTTCATATTTCTTAAACTATTTGAACCTTTCTTTAAAGCATCCCTGTGTTTTGAGAGGAATGTCAGATCTTGGTCTCTGTTTCATTACCCTGTAGTGCCTTGGATTAATAGCAAAGATGAATTTGCTGTTTGTCATCCACATGTGATCATCAGGCAGTGTTATGATTGGCATGGGCTCTGAATAGGCCTGTTCTTGACCAGTGTCTTCCTTTCTAAATCTAAGAAAACACTGAAGCGTGACGTTAGTGTTGTCTAGTGCTGGCAGAAGTACAAGTTTCTCTTCCTGTCGCTGCTCCTTTTTTTTTCAAAGTGTAAAAACTTGGAGACAGAAAAGCAGTAGGGACTTTAAGGCCTCTGGTTTATGCATAAGGCTTGATTTTATTTTTAGAGCTAAAATTGTACAGATGAGTATATGCACTAGTGGATAGAAAAGGCAAGACAGATGTAAGAACTAAGTGAAGTTAACTTGAAGGTTAACAAGAGTAGAGGAGCTCTGTTAACTGTGGGAATGGTCCTGACTCAGCTGTTCTGAGCATTCAGGTCAAATCACTCTACTACCAGCTCTTTTTCCTTGGAGCTTCAGCTGAATAGGAATTAATGTATTTGGAAGGAGTGTTTTGTTAAATAGGTTTAGTTTTTAACATTTTGCGTTAACTGGTATTTCGAGGGTAAATTAAGATCATGTGGTGAATCATGCCTTTTGCCTATGCAGCAGCTAAACAATAACACATCACGTTCTGGTTTTCCTGCAGAAGCGAGATGAGCGCACTTTAAAGAACACAGACATCAAAGTCGTTGATTTTGGAAGTGCAACTTTCGATGATGAGCATCACAGCACATTAGTGTCTACAAGACACTATAGAGCACCTGAGGTTATTCTAGGTCAGTAGAGACACTTAAACCTTCTGACAGTTAATTATAGTTCATTCAGATGCTCTTTACTTCACCAGAGCAGTTGCTTGGCGTTGTAAGAATGCAGCCATCTATCACAGATGGTGATGTTAGAATTCTTGAGAGTAAACAATAAATATGCTAAAATAATTTAGAAATACTCTAAAAACAAGTTCAGACATGTTCCTCTCCCACCAAGGTGAGGAGAGGTGTTGAGCAGAAAATTGGCATCAGTTAATGCATAGAAACTGGGCAAATGCTTTGTGGGTTACAAGTTTTGAGAAGTACTAAAAAGTAAAACTTCGCTTGTTTTGCAGCACTGGGATGGTCACAGCCTTGTGATGTTTGGAGTATTGGTTGTATCCTTATTGAGTATTACCTAGGATTTACAGTGTTTCAGGTATGAATGTAAAGTTAAATTGAACATTTTTGTTACAGACTGCTGATTTTGATCTTCTAATGACAAGTACTTAACTGTTACTATAAAAGGCATAACCTTGCAGGCTTTTAAAGTATTTACGTAGATGAGATTGTAAAGATGACATGCATATATGAAAATGTGATGTCTTGGATATCTCCTTCAGACTATTAAGTGTGTTCATTGCTGCTTCTACACAGACACATGATAGTAAGGAACACCTGGCAATGATGGAAAGAATACTAGGGCCTCTGCCAGCTCACATGATCAAGAAATCCAGGTAAGCTCATTATAAGAGTAAGATGCCTATTATTTTCCTATTACAAGAGAAATTTTAATGTCTGCATTGTTAGCTGGAGCTTCTCACAATCAGTAAAGAGGTTTCCAGGCTTCTTGTTACTTACTAGTCTATGGCATGACATGGTGTCACATTTAAGTGGATGAAGTAGTTGACAGTACTCCTCTTACTTGGTTTTAGTATGATTGACCAGCAACCAGAATGCCAGACTCTTAGAGGGTAACAGAGTATAAATATCCTTAAGACTTTAAAGCTAAGTTTGGGATGGTCACCAGAACATTATTAGATAATCCTTTTTTTTTTTTTTCTGTAAACTCTTGAGTCTAAAGAACCTGCTGTCACCAGAATATTTCAAATGAGAGGAGAAATGCCAAATGAGAGCTGTCTTGCTAATACAGCTGCTGGCCTCTTCCACTCTCCTTGATAGCCCTCAAACGCACACTCTGTGATCTTTCTCTCTTGCTCAAAGATAAACTGCATGCCAGAAAAGTTTCCTGCTTGTATCACAGGGAGCAGCAGCCAGTACAGGGTTCTCCCCTATCCCGTGTCTAAAATTTGAAGCATGTGAGGTTTGGTGGTCTATTTCTGAAATAAGTTGTTCTCTTGCCAGCTAATGCAGATAGTCCTGTAACTAATATTATATTAGAAGGGAAATAATTCTGGGTTGGATAATGTATTTAGTTTATTATGTCCAGGTGATTGATAATGCATTTTGAAAAATAAGGACAAAAGCTGAGCTGCAGTTGGTATAGATTCAGGTAGCATTTAGAAAAACCCCAAAAAAGTGCTTAAATGAAATCTTAATGTGATGCTGAGGTGTGGAGTCTCATGTATTTGCAGTACATTTTTGAAGATACTTGGGAGTATCTGATTCTGTTTAATAGTTACCATCCACTTAACTCTGCAGATTTTATAAAAAATGTTCTTTAAATCTTGATAGATGGACAAGCTCTCTTATTTGTTATGAGCAGATGAGACCAAGTTCTCTTGCAACACCTTAAAGCATTCATTTCTTTAAATATCAGTAATGGAAAATAAGTTTTCAGTGGCTTCTTTGTTGTCTGGAATATTGAAGGACCTGTTTGCTAAGTATCGTGACAGTGGTAATATAAAAGCAGCAGGTCTCTGTGAATAAGTATTAGCTAGAAGAGATGTTAGCTGCCAAATGGAGAGGGGTTTTCAGGTACACTTGTATGGTGCTTCAAAACTGCTTAGAAAAGCATCTCTCCACTTCGTGCACTGACCCTATCTGACAATAAATTTCCTTCATAATGCAGAAAGCATTATTTTCACCATGACCAGTTGGACTGGGATGAGCACAGTTCTGCAGGACGATACGTTAGGAGACGCTGCAAGCCTTTAAAGGTAGGAGACAACACTGGTTATTTGGTTAGATCAGCAGTTGGGAGACATCTCTCTAAAACACTTTCTTCTTCTTCTTTCAGGAATTCATGCATTGCCAAGACACAGATCATCAGAGTCTGTTTGACCTTGTTCGCAGGATGCTGGAATATGATCCAGCCAAAAGAATTACTCTTGACGAAGCCTTGCAACATCCTTTTTTTGAACCATTAAATAAATAAATTCAAAGATCTTTTATGCTTCTCCAAGGAGATTTCCTAGACTGTGTCAGTCAGCAGAGGTTGCATGAAATTTTTCTAAACCTTAAATTATTTTGTACAGTTAAGTCTGTATATATTTACATATGTTTTGTATAACTGTTATGTTTACCTTGTTGAACAGTTGTAGTCCTCTGGGTATCAAAGTGAAAAATAAAAGTCATTTTCATTTTTGAAAATGGTTTTCTCCTTGAAGCCGTAACATCCCCTTCTGCAGATGGGGCTGCTTAAGCATCTGACTTGAGGGTTACATGGGCTAGCTGAACAAGTTTTGAACACTGTTAAAAGTGTTCAGCTGTCCTTGTACTAGTCCTGACAAAGATTGGAACAGCGAAGGCAGCCTAATCAGTCTTGGAATACTTTGTGATAGAACACTGAACGTGGCTGAAAGCTGTAGATCCTAAGTAGGTACCTGTTTTGTGGGTCACCTCTTTTCCCGATTTTCTGTTAACCAGCATGCTGGCTAATTGTGTCTGGAAACTTGTCTGATGCTTTCAGTGTTAAGAACTTATAGGTAACTTACTTTTATTAAGGTCTGAAAGGTAACAGACTTTCAGTATTGTTTTATTTCATTGAAGATCAGTGTTTCAGTGACGAGGTTTTTAGAAAGCCTGTACTGCCCCTGGAGAAAAACAGAGCAATAGCGGGCCTGGCGCTGTGCCCGTCCTGCTCTTGAAATAGTAACAATCATCCTGAAGTCTTCAGGTACATTTTCTGTGGAGCTTGGTGTGTCATTACTGACAAACGAAGTAACCTTGACAGCTGACAAACACTGTCATCGGAATACCACCTGGGAAAGGAGTAGGACAGGTTCAGGATTGTGACTCCTGAGCGTGGGGGTGCTGAGTTAGAGCAAATGGGTCTCTTCTAAGCCCCATTAATGCACTTGGGTATTTTTTGCTCTTCCGTGTTTAAGTTGATGTTTTCTTGGTATTGTCCAACGCAGTTACAGCCTGTGTTGCAGCATGGGGGGCAGGGAAGCTCCCAGGGTGTCTGGCTCATCCTAGCTGTCTAGATGCAATATGCAGATTGTGGCCATTTGCTGCAGTCCTGGCTTGACTACGCAAGCCTGGCTTACGGAAGGGAACAGTAAATTGCTTCAGCTCTGCAGGAGCTTGACATCAGGTTTTGTGCTTGCTGAGTAAATCCTAATGTGTGGTAAGATTTTTAACTGGTGCCCTTGTTCCACTGATGCGGAGGCGGCTTCATTTGCAAGAGGCTCTAGACATAGGGGTGGAATATAGCTGGGACAAGGCTTTGAAAGCTTATCTTCTGTAACCATTGTCACCTGCTGTGCTTCGTTACATCTTGTGATAGATACCCCCTTCCTAGGATGTTGATATTTACATCATTGTTTCTTCTCTGTGTGACGGAAAACCTAATGCTCTGTACCACCCAGGTCAGCAGTGACCACAGTAGGACTGGGAATGGGAGTGAATTCTTTCCCTTCCCACAGCACTTTCCATCCCACACCTTCAGCAGCAAAGCAAGGAGTTGGTTGAGCGTGTCAGCTGAGCAATGCAAATCAAAGGCAGATGGGGAAGAAAGAAGTTTATATGCTGCTAGAACTATAAAACTAACTATAAACCAGTTCTATCAAAATTAGAAAGGGAAAGACTCTCTGTACTCTTGCTCAAGGAGTACTTCTGGCCATTGTTAATGTAGTCACTAAAATGCATTGCACGTGCCAAAAGAGATACATGCTGGAAAAAAATAACCCCCTGTTTAAATTCACTTTCCTTCTGCTGGTAAACTTTAAAAAAAAATGAAATATCAAGATTAATAGAGCATCTGCTGTGAGGTGCCAAGGCGTTCTCTCCAGCCTGTGAGACTCATGCAGCCAGATGCCAGGGGTCTGATTCCTCCTGATCTCTGTGCTGCCCTTGACACTTTCGTCTTCACTAGGGAAGAGATTTTTATACAGCATGAGTGTCATTGGTGTAGTTTGTATGTTAGGATTGAGCTGGGGGATTGATCAGATCTACTTTGCATCTTTCTCTGTGCTTTTAGTTACTGTACTGTAAAAACCCAGTCTGTACCTGACTGGTTCAGTCGGGCAGCCCAACAATAAGCACTTCTTCTAAACATGGGCAATGGGACAAAATGAAGCTCTGAAGTGACCAGGGGAGGCTCTGTCTCTGAAGTGCAAACCGAGCATGAAGTCCAGAAACTGGGCAGGGCAGAGGGCGTTCAACTTCATAGGAAATGGGTAAGGGGTCCTGGGGCAGAGGGCTTAGCTGCTATGGTTGTGGTCAGTCCTTCCTCTTGCAGTTTGTGGTTCTGCTGTAAGGAAGGCTTGAGTCACACAGTTACCCTTTAGGACAAGAGGCTTTGCACCATGGAAACTCCCCCGAAGTGATGGTACTATGCACAGGCAATCGATCTCATAGAGCCCCTAAGCAAAGTCTTAGCGGGGTTCAGAAAGGAGAGGGAGAGAAAGTGGCAAGGAAGAGACATAGCCTGGAGTTTTCTTCTTTGTATCCTCAGGCATTTTTTTGTATCTTCCTGCCAGAGCACGAAATCGTTCTTGGCAAATGATACAGATTTGTTGGGTTAACTGGTCTGGAGGTGGTGGCTACAAGAAAGCAGTGGCTGTCTCACAGCGCAGTCTAGCTGTGTGTGTGTGTGTGTTTTATTAACCGGCACCTCTCCTAGCAGCGTTTTCTAACTGTCCGAGGCTTCAGTCAGCTCTTCCAGAAGTAAGAATTGCTCCTAGAAGGGCAGGGTTTGCATCCAGGAGGCAAAGAATACATTTGGCTTTGTGCACTATGGGCTTAGAGTCTAGACAGGCAATAGGTTATCCCAGGATGTTTTATAGGCGAGTTAGGAGTTGACGTGATGCAAGGAAAAGGCAAGGATGTTTGGCAAAGTCATGGGGGTATTAAGTGCTTATACATGAGTGTAGCTTCTCTCATTCAAAGGTTCTCTAAAGCAAATGGGGTGCTTGACTCTGATAAACTCCGTATGTTTCAATGCATAGTGGAAGACGGCGAGGCTTTGCAGATACGGTCACTTCCCTAAAGCAGATCCCACCCTAAAGAGAAGGAACAAACCCGCAGCGATGGGCACCTCTGGCAGGTCACGCTCATTAGGACAGGAGAGGCCGTTTCCCAGCTCTGCGCCCCCGCAGGGGCTGAGCGCGGCCGGGTGCCCCATGGCCCGGCGGGGGTCCCAGCCCGGCCCCGCTGGAGGGCGCCCGCTCCGCGCCCGCGGACGCTCCGCCGCGG